>CM062348.1:51872963-52098982 GCA_031216105.1 Dalbergia cultrata | reverse complement strand
TAATATTCTAGAAGAAAAAGAAGAGGCTGGGATGAGTGGACAAGTGGCACAAGGACAAAAGATTTGAATGGTGTAGATGATGCCACCACAAAAAGAAAGGACAAGGGCTAGCTGGCCCCTCTCCTCAGTCTGCAACATTCAAAAAATTCTCTTCTATTTAAGGAAGCAGTAGACATCACATCACACAAGAAAAAGGAGCATTTTATTCAGAGAAAATATACTACCTGACGTCATTCTTTTTCTTCACTGTTTCAGCCATTGTTTAAATTCTACTGAGAGCTTATCATATCTGTTATTATTGAATATCACCTTTGAGAGGAAACAGAGAGCTATATCTTTTACTAAAGGCTATTGATTGTGAGGCTTTTAGAGAAAAGCCATTTGTGAGCTTTTGTTGTAGGAACTTGGTTCCTTTGTTCTGGTTTTTGTTGGTTGAGCTTTGAGAGCTTTGTTGTAGTGATTGGGAATTTGGGTTTGGATTCCAATCATATTTTGTAATTTCAGTTGGTTAGTGGAAATCCTACCTTGAGGTAGGTACTGGATGTAGGTTCCAGAGATAGGGAACCGAGATAGGGAACCGAACTAGTATAAAAATATTGTGCCTAAGCTCTTCTTCCCTAGTCTCTTTTTTTTTTTTAATTGTTGCTTAATCTCTCTAATTGTTTTTTTATTTAAAAGGTTTTTTCTGGAAGCTAATTAAAACAGAGATTCTTTTGAAAGAAAGCAAAATCACGTTTTTCTTAACTGATTCATTTTTCTCAAAGCTGAAGTGCTCATTTTAAAACAAGCTTTATATAAGATTCATCGAAAGTCTCCTATCACAATAGGAGATATTAGCTAAAAATCTGATAAATTTTGTGAATATGCAGGAACAAGATATACTTGATTCAACCCCCTTCTCAAATATATTTAGACTATCATCACTTTTTTTCTTTGGCAAAGAGTTTAGATTAAAGGAGAACCCTCCTCAATTCAGTATTATAATGGTCTGTTTCTGGGTTTATTAAATGCTTACAAAATTAATTACAAGTAGCCGACTAGTATAGAAACAGGAATCGAACACAGTCACAAATCATACAAACAATACAATAAATGACATTTTAAATAAGTCATATTTTATTCCACAAGAAACTGTACATTTTATTGAACGAAAAAGAGAGAAGATAAGATATAAATCGCAAACTCCACTGGAAGCTGGCTTGTAGGTGCGTTCACGACGCAGAAACTATATAATATGAGCTTAAATGGAACCAACATAGAGAAACATTTTCTGGTTCTTTCTTAGTAGTCTCTTCGTTTCACAATAAACGTCCTTTTGACTTTTTTTATGCATTTATAAATCAATGTATTGTAATCTAGATATATTGATTTAATAAAACAAAAATCAAAGCAACATTTATCTTAAAAACGGATAATTAAGTTTCCATTATTGATTTGGCAATTGATAATCGGGCCCGCAGATTGTCTTAATTGTAGTATAGTATTGAAAGTTGCTTAATGCCATATGTCACATGTACGCGAAAGAACCAGGCAAAGTGACTCGAAGGCAGGGAGGGTGTGAAGATGGACATGCTTGCTGCCTTTTGAAAAAGGAGAAATATTTAGATACATATAGAGTAAAAGATAATATTTATTCTGATTCATTTATTAATTGATATATAAATTTTATGAGTTATTATTATCCCTAATCTCTCCTGTATTTTTAATTCAATAGCTTTTGTTAACTATCAAATGAAATAGAATAAATATTTTGACTTAACCTAAAATCATTAAAGAATTTAAAAAGAGGGTGCCAACGTAAGAGTAGGAGTCATTTGCAAATTTGCTTATTTTCAAACTTCAGTGGATAATGGAAAGCTCTTTCGGCTAGGATAATTTACGTGACATCACCTTCATTCATCAACGAAAAGGACAATAATTCGAAAAGAGAGAGAAGCTAAAGCACCTTTAAGATTAAGAGAAAATTTTAATTAATGCCTTTCATTTTCAGATCACGTGTATTTTGGTGCTTAAATTTTTGCAGTATACAATAACCAAAATTTATAATATATGCAATTTCGTCGTTTCATTAAATTTTTCTATCAAGTATTGGTAGTATTTGTCATATTTAAAAAAAAAAATTCAAACTAAAATGCCTTAAAATATAAGTTAAAAGGCATAAGTTCAGCTTTTTAATTAAAAATCTTTTATATAAAATACAAATACCCAGATTTGGTTGTGATAATTTTTATTAATGTTTGATGCAAAATCATATTAAAAAAGGATAAATGCATTTTATCCTGAATTTTAGGTCATATATAATTTACATCTGACTTTTCAAAATATGCATCGCGACACTCTGAACTTTATAAACTGTACAAAACACCTCGCAGTATAATTTTAACAACTAATAAAGGTAAAATTTATGTGCATTTAACCTCCCTGAAGCTTTTAATTTGTGTAATCTGAAACCTTATCCGTGAATATTATGTGCAATTAATCTCCCCGAATTTTTTATTGTGTACAACCCAACAACCTTCTATGACTTAAAATTTTTTTACACAATTTGAAAAGTTCATGATATCGTAATATACTGTTTAAAAAGTAGAGGAGTTTTTTGCACAGTCTAAAATGTTTATGGTATTATATGTTTTGAAAATTTGAGATTTAAATTATACATGATCTCAAATTGAGAAAGAGGTAAAATGCATATTTAACCCTTTTAAAAACACTAAAACCATAAAACACATATGGATTTGACGAATGCTTTCATAGCGTTTGAAATGGGCTCCTACTAGGCTACTCCCATTGTCCTCTTGTGTCCAAAATCAATACGGAGACGATACCATTTTTTACGTTCTCGTTTATAAGCATGGCATTTCTAGCTATAGCAAGTTGCATAGCTTGTGGATAAGAATGTATGATCCTGGACTTTCATCAGCACAATTCTTATCAGGAATCTTGATAATAAGTACAAGATGCGATGTCGTTCTTCTTGTTATTATTATTATTATTATTGTGCTAATATCACAAGATGGGAATGCTGATTATAAGCTGTTGTTTTGTGATAAACACTTCTAATGAAGAGATTTCCAGGACATGTTGATCCTCTCTAAGAATGCGTGCATCCCTTATCCACCAATATTATTAGATTGTCATTTAATTTATTTCTTTAAAAATATTTCAGTTAAATTATTTCCACACATTTTTATTTGGATGAATTCCATTGAGACGAATTGCCTCAAGGACTTATGACCTTTAAAATTGCATGCTGAATTCCTTTTTGTTATTGTTAATTTGTTATGCACGTATGTCAGGTCCAATATGCCGGGTTCATTGAAACCAAAGTCAATCATTATCAGAAGTTGGTCAACATCCCTTAATTAAGGAGACCTGATCATTTGCTTAATTGTACTGATAGGGGTCCATCCTTGAGTATGAGAATCGTTCTATTCTATTTATTCATCTGAGTTATCTATTTTACCATATTTTACATATGAGATTGTCGATATTCTTTCTCTTCTTTTTATAGGTATCCGCATTGGATCATGCATGGAGTTATGATTTATGAAACCCCAAAATGAGTAAGGATATGAAAACAATTTTTTAAAGATTTTTTTATCGGTCAATTTTTTTTTGAAAAAGAAGAGAAAAGTCTATAATAAAAAAGAAGAATAAGAGAAAAGTTATTTCAGTTTTGCCATAAATCAAATATGTAAACGGATATAATAATAATAAAATGCATTGAAAATTTAGAAAAGTTTTTGGCAATGGGCAAAGATTTTAAATTTGGTTGATAAGTTAACGAAAAATGGATATTACATAACATAGTAACATACCTTGATTATGGACAGAAATCATTTGTTGCTATATCGTGTCTCATTTCCTATCTCCTAATTATTTATTATCACATGAAATCTAAGTATTATACATATAGTGATCATTTTTAAATTTCTTTCAATCCTTATCATACATGCAACAATAAATAATAGAGCCAAAAAGAAAAAGAGGATATGATTTAGAATAGATGATTTTCATCCTCTATCACATGGGTAAACTTTTTGTGGGAATGAATTCTACATATTATTATTTATAGATATCATCTTGAACATTCTTATAGATTGGATAGAAATGAGAGCGGTAATATAATTATGTCTAAGATTGATGCACAATATAATTATGTTCAAATAACATAATATGATCCTTTGTGAAAAACATTAGCCTTAATACGGTCCCATGATGGGCAAAAAACATGGACTATGGTTACTCAAGTAGCTCGGTAACCTCATGGGATGAGATATGATGCTCAATTAGCAGTTTGGTGGCGGTGGCCACATAGGATGAGATATGACAATCTCAAGTACCATTTTGCATAGAAGTCGGGGCACTCATATCACAACCAATAAAAAAAAGAGTTAATGCTCACTTTAGTCCCTCACATTTCACGCATGAGTCAATTTAGTCCCTGACTTTTAAAATGAGTCAATTTGGTCCCTCACATTTGCAATTGTGAGTCACTTTAGTCCCTCTATCATGTGAGATCACTTTTAAAAGATGTTGACGGAAGGACGAAAATGACTCACAATTGCAAATGTGAGGGACCAAATTGACTAATTTTAAAAGTCAGGGACTAAATTGACTCACACATGAAATGTGAGGAACTAAATTGATCATTAACTCTAAAAAAAAGTTAAGCTGCCAACAATCATCAGTCCTCCCTCCTCGATCACCATCTAATATTTCATTGGCTAAGGAAAATTTCTCATTATTTATAATGATTTTCCATTTTATTATAAATTCATCCTAAAGAAAATATGGAGTCTTCATAGTTGGAGTCCTGACAATACCAAATAGATGTGGACCCAAAAACTACGTCTAGTTATAAATAGGACTGGTTATGATTGATCGCAAACTTTGGCCCATATAAACTCTTGTGATAGTCATCTATATTTAACCTTAGCCTTTCATATAAAATTTAATATTTGATATCTATTTCCTTTATTTTTACAATACTCTCAATTTATATGTTAGCTTATATATACCAAATATCAAGTGAAAAATATAAGGGTGCCTATATGGATTAGGCTAGGTTGGATAAATTTGAAGTACTTTTTAAAACTCAATGCGAAATACATAATGTATTAATTTTTCATTTAATTTAAATGTAGAATTTTTTTCTTATTTGTAAGCGTTGTACTTATCTATGAATTAAATTTATCTTTCAAGTGAAAAAAAAGTACTTTTTAAAACTCAATCACCTCATTCGTATGATGGGTTGGATTGGATTGCATAAATTTTACTTTTAAGATGACCCAAGTCAATGAGAGAACTGGGTTTGGTCAAACTCATGGATGTGATATATGTTAAAAATAATTACCTTTTTAAAGCATATAAAAAACATATAATTGAATATAATAAATCCAAACAAATATAACATAATTGTAAATATAAATATCATATTTTTTTAACAAACCCAACAAATAAAAATCTCAACGTGCAGAAGTTCAAGAAAACATATGTAAATATTTTATAAAATTTTTCAAGAAAACTTACATAATACATAAGCGATAAAAACATTAATATGATTTTTTTTAAATAGCTCTTTAAGTCTAATCTAAGTAATTCTCTAAGTCCAACAACAAAAGTTCAATACATTTCACATTTTTCAAAAATTGGAGATCACTAATTAAAAAAAATATTGGTTTGGTTATGTATATATATTGAAAAATTTCAAACCCACAACCTAATTAATCTATATCTTATGGGTTAAATTGTTTTTTAACCCAACTCAACTCAAATTTATGGATTGGGTTGATTCAACTTGATTAACACCCCAACAAAATTCATGAATATAAAGAATTAATCAATACATTCAGCCCATGTAAAATATTCTAATTAAGTAATAAATTAAAATTGATTGATTTGGAAATGAAAAGAGATTTTCTTGGGTAAAAAAATGAAAAGAGATCTGAAAAAACAAATGAAATTGCTTGTTTTGGTTTTGCACTTTTAGTGGCAGGGAATTTGATTAAAAAAATTGATTCTAATAAGATATTTATTTTTACTTTTCCATTTAACATTAATTTTTCAGAACTAACTTTGCTATCATTCTTAAATATAAATAATTTTTTCATTTCAAAACCAATATTTTTAAAAATTAAATTTTTCAACTTTACTTATTTTAAAAATAAGGGTAAATACACATTGACCTTTCTAAAGATTTGATAAAATTTACTGTTTTTCCTCTATTTATAAAGTTTACTTTTAGGAGATTTATGAGTTAGTGAAATTATTATAATAACTTCTTTAGAGTTTATGAAATTATTATACTATTTATCTCTCCATCAAATAATAAATAATACATGTATGGGAGTGCATTTCACCAAATCTGATTGAAATTATTACAATGCCAAATGTTAAAGAAGTAATATTAAAATCTAAACCGATGATCTTTACAATGCCAAATGTTCTAAGTTGCACAAATACTCACAATGTAAAATTAAAATTAAAAAAAACGCCGAAAGAGAAGAGACTCCAATTTATGTAAGCGACACAACTTTAATTAATTATCAGATAGACTCGATAAATCCCTATAAATAAGGGAAAGCTGGTTCCATAGGCAGGCTTAGAGTGGCGACGCACGCTTAAAGCACCTGTCCCTCCTTCAAACCCAAAGCCATAGCCATCTTATTCTTTCGTAATCAAATCATCGTTAAGCTTCACTCCCTGTCCCAAATGGTGGGCGACGGCGACAACCTCAAGTTGCTCTGCAGCTACGGCGGCAAAATCCTCCCCCGCTACCCCGACGCCAAGCTCCGCTACCGAGGCGGCCACACCCGCCTCCTCTCCCTCCCTCGCCCCACTCCCTTCTCCGGTTAGTTACACTCACAACCACCTTTATTTTCCCACTAATTCCGAGGCTTAACTGAATTCCGTTACGTTTGTGTGCTACAGAGCTGCTTGTGAAGCTGGGAGAGCTGTGCGGCTCACCCGTGACCCACCTCCGCTGCCAACTGCCCACCGAAGACCTCGACGCCTTGGTCTCCATCACCTCCGACGAGGATCTCGCCAACCTCCTCGAGGAATACGACCACGTTTCCTCTTCCAAGATCAGAGCCTTCCTTTCCTCATCATCGTTGTCGTCTTCTTCGTCTTCATCCTCCTCCTCGTCCTCATCCTCGACGACGTCGTCGTTTCGCTGCCCAATGTACACGCTAAACCCGCCAATAGCGATTGGAATGAAAGGATCGGGTGGGAATCGGACCGGGATTATGGATGCTGCTGCTTTTCCCTGCTACTGTTACCGTGCCCCGGGGAACGGTGGTGTCGTTTACCTCGTGAACAACGGCAACCACTGGCACTAATAATGCTGGCGTCGTTTCATTTTATCCATGGATATATGCTGGAACAGAACAACTAAGAATTGTTTTTCATTAAAAAAAAACAATTTTAAGGAAGAAAAGGAAAGGAATTTTAAGATAATAGATATGCATATATGTGATGTAAATCGTAGAGAAGGATTGGAGTTTTAGACTGTGATCCTTGCTTTGCTTTGACCATTTAATGAATTTCGCTCTGATTTCATTTTGGGTCCAAATCAGCGATGGTGACTTGGTGAGTGAGTTCGTCTTTTTTTTTTCTCCTTTTTTTTTTTATATTATTTCGTTTCCAAACTGCTTTGTTTTGTTATGTTTTTATATACTTTCTATTATTATTATTATTATTATTTTTGTTAGAGTTTTGTTTTGTTTTAATTTCGTTCTCGCTGTATGGGTTGTCCTGTTTTGAGTTTTTCCCCCTTTTTATGTTTCGGTTATGCTGTGACGACCTTACCCTCTTTTTCCCATGAGCGATCCCATTCAATTCGTCGTCACAATTTTTAGATCTTAAAATTCTTTCGAGTCTTTTTTTTTTTTTTTCCTTTTTCTTTTCTTGTCATTTGTTTGATTTGTAATTTGACATCTGGGGTTGCAGGTTTTGTGCGAAGACAAATCAATCAGAAGGATAGAACAGAATTGTACCGGTGCATGATTGCATTATCGGGGGATGCTTTCACTGTAAGTTTTCCATGGTCCAGTTTCTCCATTGCAAATGAAAATTTGAAGTTCCCGTTTTTTGAGAAAATGATACATGTTAGTGTCCTCTGCCAAAAGTTGTCTGTGTTTCATTCTCTATTTGATAATAGAGTTCAGTTCTGGATGGATTCAGATTCAATTGAAGTGCTACTGCTGCTTTGAACCGTCAACACTGGACATGTTTGATTCGTAATTTCATATGAATACCGACTTAACAGGGGATGCCATTGCCAGTTGAAATCGCTTGTCGTGGGGGGACCGGATTAAAGTCCGAAGTCCATGCAATGCAAGAGATTCATGAACATGACAGCTGGAACATGAAAGTTCACTCGAATAACTTGAAAGTATTAAAGACCCATCGATTGAACGACGATAAAAGGGAAAAGCGTACTAGAAAAGCAACATAAAAGAACCGAAAGGGGGGCAAAAAAAGAAACCTACATAGATATGTCATATGTGCTCATATATTCTTTCCCAGCAGCTAGTCAAAAGATAGAAAAACAACCCCCACAGTCCACTCACGTTGTATATTGGAAGCGTAGATTCCCTTAGCAACCTGGGTTGGGAGAGAAATGGCATAACTTAGCTGATTAAATTATTAATGGGGAGCCAAATTTATTCTCTGGAATAAAATTATGAATTTAATTTGGGGTTCTTCTATATTTCTATAAAATTTAAGAGTATCGATATTTTTTAATTAGTCACTAAGAATAAGATATGTGTCCCATTAATTTAAGTTTTTAAAATTTATTAAATCAAAGATTAAATTACAACTCTTGATTATACAAAGGTATTGGTATCCGTGATACTGAACAAAAAAACCTTTAAAAAATTATATATTTATTTATGAGTTCAATTTTTTTTTTTTGGATGTTGAATTCACACGGTCTCACTTTTCATGCTAGCATTTATGAATTCAATTTCTATCTATATAAAATAATTTTATACTATATCTAATTCAATAAAATCATTTTACTTGCTTGTCTTTTTAAATAGTTAGTGTGAAAATTAATTATACATATTAATATGATAATATATAATTAAATAATATGACAAAAAATTTTATACTGAGAATATACTAAAATTAAATTATTTTTCTCTGGTACCTCCTTAAAGAGCACAGGAGACACCCCTTGGGTTTTCAAATGTTTAGATTTTATTCACACTTCCACACATCTTTGTTCTGATTTCAGCACCTCACAGAGAGGTGATGGAAGAGTTGCTGTTGTGTAACAAGTTTTATCCTTAGGGTGTGTTTGGTTAGAAGCTAAAAATAGAGATAAAATTTTTTCAAATGAGAATCATATGTAATTTTACATATGAAATTCATTTAAGAAAATTTTACTTTTACTTTTACTTCCCAACCAAACATACCCTTAACATCCTACCCTGTCTTGGTTCTAATAATAACTGGTTATGTTTGTATCAGTAGATGAAAAGTGAGAAAAAATATTCAAACTGCGTGACCATGTAAGTTTAGAAAGGTTAAACACAGCATTTGTAAGTATTCACCGTCTGTCTAATTCTACTTATTTTTCATTATTTTTTAAATTGTTTATGTGAGCATGGAAAAATCCAAATATTGTTACAGTAATACCATATTTAATTTTTTGTTATTCTTTAGTAAAATATACTTTCTTTTCAAAATTAGAAATAATACTCTTTGGTAAGTGAAAAAAATTTGATTACAATGATTTTGGGTTTTTAAAAATATAATAAGACCAGCACATCGAGCCCAAAAGTATAATTCTTTGTAACTTAGGATTATATTAATCCAGGGTCTGAATGAAAACCCGCCCCCATTCTCAACCTGTCCTTTTTTTCTGGGTCGATCTCAAGAGTCAAGTTTATCAGTTTTGTTATTGTTGTTTGGTCTGAGATTTCAAGGCTACCTACTGACAAGACAGTGTGTTCTTGCTTCGAAGTTGGTACTATATCACGAGCCTATTTCGTATGGCTTTTTTTTTTCTGATCACAGGTTCTTACCAACAAAAGTCACTTTATAGCCCAAAAAGTGAGCTCAGTGATTGGGCTCATGCAGGGTGTGGTTTATGAGGAACAGGTCTACTACTCACAGTTTTTGGATAAATTGGTTGTGGTTGATAAAAAAATGGTGACAAAAACCTAGAAGTACGGAATTTATATTTTCTAGAAGGGGGAATGAAAAATTGAATTAAATATGTTTTTAGTCTCCATAAATATTATTTTGGTTTTGGTCCCTTTAGAACTTTTGTTTTGGTTTTAGTCCTTTTTTCATGTTCTTTATTTTTTGTCCTTATTGTTTTATATTTTTGTCTCAATAACTATTTTTTAATATGTATTTAGTTGTTAAAAATATTAGTTTTGCCCTTAAATATTTTAAAAATCTTCTTTTGGTAAAAATAAATATCATTATTTAAAATCAAATTTACATGAAAGGGATAAAAATTACAAAGATGAAAAAAAGATGGACCAAAATCAAAAGAAAAATTTTAGAGGGACCAAAACTAAAATAACTCATATTTATGGGGATCAAAAACGTATTTAAGTGTAATACCCCAAATGTAAAATTTAATAATATCTAAATTATTATTGCTATTATTATTATTATTATTATTATTATTATTAAGATATATATTATCATTATTACTTATTACTACATACTACTACTAATATTATTATTAATTGATAATCAATTTAATTATATTATAACGTATTATAGATTTAATAATATTTATAATATATTATCATTCTAATAATATTATTTTCATCTAACATGGTGCACGGTTATGAGTTTTAATAATAAAATAACATATTACGTTATATATATATATATATATACCAAACGCGAAACACGAGTTACTTTTTCCTATTATTATTCATATGTGTAAGAGACGAAGCGTTTGCAACTTCGCTGTGCTTGTAGTTCCATTTTTTTTATTTTATACTACTAGTATATTTTTGACACATCATAATACTCTCAAATTTTTTTCTAAGGATCCTAGCCATTGAAGAAATTTAGTTAGAGATAAAAACATGGTCCTCCCAATTTTCTCTGATTAATCGCTTTCGATAAGTAATCTTCATGGAAATTAGTCAATTCCTTCTTTTTTTTTTATAATTTGTGAGTTTGGATGCTATTAAACATAATTTTCTCTCAATATTTTTCTTCCCTACCATCCCAAACCCACTTTGGGTGATAAAGTCAAATTGGTTGAATTTTTATTATATTATTTGGCAACTATCAGTATCATTCCAACTTCCTAGAGTCAAGTTGTTACTGGAAATACACTCTCAGCTACCAATGGTGAGTGGATTTAAGCCTATGACCGTACTTTTGGTCATTATTAGTATTTTCCTAATGTTATATAAATTGTTTGTGAAATTCTATAATAACTTATACTAAATACATGCTTTTACGGATTATACCAATTTCAGAAAAATTATTACTTTTCATAATTATCATGAAAACCTTATTTTAGAAAACTCATTGGACCATAATTGATACATTGCGTGTTATGAAATATTTTTTTACCCGGTTTATGAAATTGTGAGACCTCAGTTTAATATTTATAGTAGAAATATTTATTATCATGTTTTCAAACTATGGATTTCCTATGAAGATTTTAGAACATTAGATGTGACTTATTGAAAGTATTGAACAAAGTAAAATTCATAACAATTATCAGATACATACTCTGTTGGTTTCTGAAATCACTATGTCTACAAGCTGGTGATTCCTTATATATGATTTTAGAATCTCAGTTATGCTATAATCAAATTGTTAGAACTGTATGAATTCAGAGTCTTAGATTTAATTGGTTTATGCACAAGTTATTTTATATTAATTAGTGAGAAATAGAACAATGAGTTAACAGCTGCAAGAATGATCATTAACTTTGATACCAAGTGATCTATTAGAGGACCAGCTTGCCCACAGAAGGAACCCAGTATGGTGTCCATTTATGGGACCTATTTAGGTGTTCATCAGATTAACTATTGGCTCAGATTTAACCATTTAGCTCAAATATTTATGTATAAAACATCTTTTGTTTCTCTACTAGTTATTGCCATGGATTTAGTTAATTTATTGTTTTCAGTACAGCTATATGTAATTATATATATAAAATGTTTTACATCAATTATATGCATATGTTATGTATTTTTGTTGTTGTCCCATGTGAGTTGTGAGTGAAGGCTCACTCACTGAGTTTTGATGAATTCACCCCTCTCTTTTCCTTCCCCTACAAATACAGTTACAGATTCAATTGTACCACATGATCCTTCTTAATACTACTACATCTTCTTTTGGTGAGCTTTGCTTTAGAGTGAAGCTTACTATTGGTTATGTCAGTTAGTAGTGCTCCAAAAATTGTATAAGTAGGATCCCAAACATGCATTATATTGTTTTAATTATTTTCAGAATTTCAGTCATTTATTTAATTATGTTTGGCTTTGGCTCAGATTATGGACTTTACGCAATTTTATGTTCAGAATTTATATTTGAGAACATTTTCAGATTATGGAGTTTTAGTTAAACTTAAGATATTTTAAATATATTTTAATTTATTTATTATATCAATTAGTCATGTTACCAGAGCTTCTGTGGAGATCCCATTCTTCACGTGCTGGTTATGCTCCGTAGGCAGGTCGTGACACTGAGTAAAAATTTTTTTAAGAGTTAAATAAATATTTAGTCGTTATATATTATTTTAATCCTTTAATTCTTTAACCATATCAAATATTATCTTTTGTTGAATGTTGATTCAAACTGTTTTGCCACATGATGATATGTTAAATGCAAGTGATTTTACCATCTTAAATGAAGAATAACAATTTTGTAAATTAATTTTCCACTATGACAAGATAAAATGGAGATCACACACGCTCTTGGAAGCACATGGATGAGCATTTTGAAAACCTTGAAGGCTTTGTGACGCTTTGGACAAAGACGTTGAAATTGTTTACATACGTGAATATGAAGCAGATCACTGTTAATCAGTATTTCCTCCCTAAAATGTGTCTCCAAATCTTTGCATTTGTTTGTAATAACAAAAAAAAATAATCAATTTATTGTCTTCGGTGGAGTTGCAAACAAGGACCGACATTAGTGGATAATCTTCAACGTGCAAAATTGACTAAAAAATTGTTAATCATAACAGCTAACGCCGTCAACATTCAATATACTCAGTCTAAAATAATTTATCCGAGTGGCACCGGCCAGCTTTGATTTACAAATTCAACACGTTAGAAATTTACATAATAAATTAAGATTAAAACCCTAATTTAGTCCCACAAATCTACTTTAAGAGACAAAATAGTCTTTCAAATTTGATCATTGTAGCCTCTCAAATTTCAGAAATGGAAATAAATTAGTTTTTCAGATTAAGAAAGTCTCATTGTAATCCCTCAAATTTCAAAAATAGTGATAGATTACTCCATCTGTTAAATTGTCATATGAGCCTCTAATGAAAATATCCACGTATTGTTGTTGTATTATTAATTTTTATAGTATATCCTAACTTGTCTCGCAACGAGCATTTGGAGTAAGAGTAAATACTGTACCGTCGATGTCTTTTGGGAGGAGAAATACAAGAACTTCAAGAAATATTTCTTATCAGAGCAAAAGGGAAAGATAAGGGCTTATTTGGTTTGAATTTTCAATTTTTATTTTCAGTATTCCAGATTTTATGAAGGAAATATTTAAAATTCTGAAAATTATAAATTTCAATTTTAAATTTTTATTTTCAGTTTTTAGTATTTTCTTTACAAAATCCTAAAAATTGAAAATGAAAATTGAAAATTCAAATCAAACATACCCTAAGAACTTTAGAAATCTCTTTTCTCCATGAAACAAAACACAACTTAAAATTGAAATATTTCTTTTGAGTATAGAGATGTGATGAGAGGAGAGGATGACGAAGAAGGTCTAAATGACCTTATTTAAAGGAGTCATGCAAGTTAAAAGTCTTCATAAAAATCATCAACACAAGTAATTAAGTAAATTAATAGAACATGTGGATATTTTCACTAACATGTCTCAAAGAAAATGCTTAAAAGTATTATATACAAGGGTAGATGGTTGCGTGTAATTTCAGGTATAGTGAAGTGAACACAATTAGCTCTTCATGTTCGTGGTCAAATTTAATAAGCCACTTTCACACGCAATTTTCCCGTCTAATTGAGACAAGGTCATTTAATAAGAAACTATATGCAAGAATTATGACAACCAATGCAGAATTTGCCAGGAGGTGCTGTTTTATTTAATCAACCATGTGCCAACCTGACAATTTTTATTTATGGGAGAACAATACTCATTAATGAATGAATTGTGCAGACCAGATAAGCAAGCCTCACGAGTAAAGGTCAACCTTTGTCTAATACGATCCATTGCTGAATATTTTACAAGTACCATATAATTCGAACTAAGCAAGATGCTGACTAATTAAGCCATTCTCCAATGGAAGTGAAGAAACCATTTCGGTTTGCAAATAACACTGCCTTATGCCTTTCTCCTGATTTTATTCTCCCAGAGGAAAAACGACCATGTCTTTCATCTGTTTCCCCAATGCATTCAGTTCCCATTATTGACATGAAAGGTTATGATTCATGCCATGATGGTTTGGTACAAAATGTGTCACAAGCATGCCAGCAAGTGGGAATGTTCCAGGTCGTCAACCATGGACTCCCACCAGATCTATGCCAAGGCGTGTTGGTTTCTTTGCTTGAGTTCTTTCAGCTCCCTTCTGAAGAAAGAGCCAAGTTCTTCACAAAAGATCACTCTAAGCCAGTCAAAATCTTCAACTACTACTTCAAGGGTGATGACCAAAAGGTGGTTACAATGTGGAGTGAAACTTTCTCTCACCCTTGGCATCCTACACAGGATTTCACCCATCACTTGCCATCAAATCCTCCTCAATACAGGTATGAAGTATATATGAAGGGCTTGATTCAAATTCTTCTGTGATGCATTCGTCTTTTTGTCTTACCTTTTTTCTTCTTTGTCTGCCTTTAGAGATGTCTTTGCTGCATATGCAAGGAAGATAGGTACCCTGATGAATAGGCTCTTGGGGTTGATGTCCAAAGGGCTTGGGCTAGATGAGGATTCCTTAGTGAGAAGGCTCGGTGAGAGGCCTAATCTTTATTCACAAGCAAATTTCTATCCCCCATGTCCAGAACCAGAGTTAACCATGGGTTTGAATGAACATACTGACATCACTGCACTCACAATACTGCAGCAATTGGATGGAGTCCCTGGGTTGCAAGTGAACCATGAGGGGAATTGGGTAGCAGTTGACCCCATCCCTGGAGCCTTGGTCATCATTCTGGCTGATCAGATGCAGGTATATATATACATACATATACTTGTTTCAACTTTATAAATAACTAGGAAGCTATATGATGAGATCACTAGATAACTGATTTTTAATTGAATAATATTGATTAATTATATGGAATATTGATGCACTTTTGATTTTGATTGATCCAAATGGGTGGTAAATGATTGGTTCGAATGAACAATAGGCACACCATTTAGTTTAGCAGTAAAACATGATCATAATTTTATATAAAATAATACTATGAGTTTAATTTATGAAGTACTAAGTGTTAAAGAGTTTTGTCATCCAATCAAATCTCTCAATTTGCATAACTTTTTAAGTAATAAAGTGAAAGTTAACCATATTTACTAATACATAATTGGATGATAGTGTAAACTTATCTATATTATTAGTACATCAAAATTAAATCCTTGTATACAAACAAAAAACTCGAAACTTCTTTATAACAAATTCAGTATCTTCTGCTTGGTCTATGCTAAGCGTTGTTATTGTAACATTGCTCTGTTGTTCTTCAAACTTTCGTTTTGGATTTGAGATGAAGTCAGGTGCTGAGTAATGGAAGGTATAAGAGTCCGGTTCACAGGGCAGTAACTAACAAGAGGTTCCCACGGCTTTCAGTGGCAATGTTTTGTGCACCAAATGATGAAACAGTGATTGGCCCTATGGAAGAGTTGACAGATGAGGAACACCCTCCCATTTACCGAAGCTATAGGTACAAGGAATACATGGAAGAGTTTCATAGGCAAGAGGGTAAAAGGAGAAGAGTGAAGGAAGCCTTTAAGCTGTAACACTAACGCCAACTTATGGTGCTAAATAATAATGAAAAAGATTGTTCACAGTTTGGTCTGGAGGTTATACTAATATAGCCAGACAAATGGAAGTGATTACCAGAAAATAACAGCACTGAGAAAACCACATACAATAAGGTTTTATGAGTAATAGTTATCCTTCCTTGTCTATCGTATGTGTTTGACTTTGCACGTGAAATATTTTTGTGAACCTTTTAGATCCACCAAATTCAAACTTTTAGATTTATTATTTCTAACAGAAAAATAAATGGTAAATAAACGGGACTAAGACACTGTTTCAGAGTAAAAATATAAATTATGCACACATAATTAATGTAATTATACGTACAAGTAATTTTTAGTATAGAATAAAATAAAACTTGTTTTTTATGCGAAGTATGGCCTTCCCTCCCCCACCATCTTTTTTATGCGATGTGACAAAACACATACATAAGGAATGGGAGAAAGCTTCATTCACGTGGAGTACTTCACACCCCTCTTCTACTAGCTACCGGCACTAATATATATAGGTAATGAAGAAAAAAGAAAAGGCAGAGGAAGGAGGACACTCAATCCCTGTTTTCTAACTTTCTCTTCCCATTTTGTGATGGGCTCTCTGCCTCGTAAAGAAATGATGAATCATTCCCCCAAAACAGACACAAAGGGAAAAAGACCTACAGACTAAGTGCTGGTTTGTATAGCAATTATTTATATATTAGTTATTATTCTTAAAACATAGAATAAATTCTTAGATACCCTTAAGCAAAAGAAGTTATTTACTTTAAAGTATTCATTATTTGATATATTTATTATTATTTTAGTAAAAGTAAGTACAATGAGATAAATGACAATCTACCTAGCCATTAGGTCAAATGGTGAATAATATCAATATTATGAAAACTAAACCAGGCATCAAACCAAACAAGACATTGGTTTAGGGATTTATATATTTAACAAGTTTAATTGGGAGTATAATAAGAATATAATCGGTATATAATAAAATATATTTATGCATAAAATTATGTCTATATAGTTTTTATAAAGTTTTTTTTTGTGGAAAAATATTATAAATTCTATTATAGAATATAATTTTGGGTTGTATTGATAAAACTATGTTTTGGTCCAGGAAACATGCATAAAAACAGGCAAAACCCAAGCCAAAAATTATAAGGTAGAGTACGTATATGATAGAAAAAGCCACATACTGGCTAAAAAACCAAAAGGACATCCATTCAACTTGGATCAACTACCCAACGAATATGTTGCCAACCCCTATAAGGTTATCTACTAAGGGGGTAATCTCCTCATCCAATAAGAACAGATCTTTCTCATAAATTCTAGATTTGCGATCTCATGCACAACGGAGTATCTTGACACATTGGTCCCAACCATACTTCTTATGCAACGCGAACAGTGGCCGTGGAAGGAGCACTGTGTGGCTGAACCAGAGCACTTGCATCAACTTTTTTCCCCTTTTCTGCACCTTCTCTTCCCCCTTCATGATCTTGTTAGTTTTTTTGTTTTTCAAATTTTTCATCAAACCGATGGATCGCTTGACCTACTCCGATTCAGGCAGTTCACCAGTTTTTGATCAGTTTTTTCCGATTGTTGACCCTTTTTTTTTTTTGAACCATTGGTTTGTGGGTCATGGTCAGACCGGGAAGGGGTCGGGTTCCTAGTTCAACTACTTAGACTGGCAATTCCAGTCCAGTTTTTAGAGCCCTGACATAATAAAATTTCAAATTTATTACCAAAAAATAAATTTGTTGGAAGTTAAACTCCCCCAAATCCGAATTAATATAAAAAAAATGCAATTTGATCTTTTGGTGTCCAAATTTTAAATTTCTCAAAATGCCCATAATGTAAAAATTAAGGGAAATTAAAACAATTGGAGGAAGTTATAAAATATTAAAAAAATAATAAATTTTTTTAAAAAATATAAATTAATAGACACGTAGGTGCTTATCAATTCAAAGAATAAATCCTTTTTCTTGCACTCAAATGAAAACGTATTAGAACTTCTCGTATAGACTGTGGCGTTGAAATCTCATCCATCTCCCATTCTTTATTACAGGATGCGTCAACTAATTTGATGATTACTGTTCCTAAATCAGGCAGTGCAGAATGCTAATATTTTATGTACCCACAATCAACTCTAAAGCAAAATTTTGAAACAAAAACCACTAATTTTAGGTGGCCAAGCGAACCTTTCCATTTTTGTGGAAAAATCAATTCATAATAACTCCATCTATCTTTTATATTTACACCCACTTCTCATAATTTCAAATGCATTTAATTTTTTTATTTCAAAGTGGAATCATGTGCCGTACTATGCCATGCCGTGATAAGAAGGAGACTGAAACTTCAACATAATAAGTGCATGTACGGTGGGCTATTTTTTCCCTACTCTAGGAAAATTTTCCTTTCATAAAACCCTTTTCTTTTTAAGGATGAAAAGAAGGGAATGGAATACAATGAAAATTAGTGATATATATCCTTCTAGAAACAGAAAAATTCGTAATATGTACTTTTTTTTCTCAGTTATGAAACGGAGTCAAAATTGAATCAGTTCGCTCCAAATTAACTTCACTATTATGCATTTGTTAAGCAATTTCGATTTTATTTGCGGGTTGCGTATTGTTCTAGCCAAAAACCTTGTCATTTGAACTGCTTTTTTTCTATTTTTCGCTTCTTTTTTCATAAAAAGAAAACTCAAACCAACAAATGTACAAGTAAGCAATTCAGAAAACAAAGACCCGAAAAGAAATCAAAAGAAATGATGATCAAAACAGACAAAACAAAATTATTTCAATTCGATACAGCAAATACTGGTTATAAGTGGCTTTGTAATGATGAGACAATGTCTACGTCTATTGACTCATGGAAATGGCTTTGGAAACTTGCAGTGCAAATTTAAAATTCTGGTTTGGCAATATTTTCGCATGGCATTGCCTATAGCCTCTGTCCGGATTCAACGCAATATAGCTCAATCCCTGCGCTGTCCACGTTGTGGGACAACTGATGAAGATTTGCTTCCTTGTCTTCAAGATTGTTGCTCTTTGGTGGATTTGGCGATGGAGGAATAATATAATTTTCTAGGGTCATAACTGGTCTTTGCATTATGTTATGGCAATGATTGTTACGAATCTTTGCAGTTTGCACTATCCGTGGTGTGTTGATGGGAGCTGCTGGAGCCACGCAGCAATGGTCAAAAGTGGTTTGGATGATGCCAAATGAGGGAAAAAAAAATAAAGATTAATTCAAATGGAAGTAGGTGTGTTAGGGGCTCGGTGGTGAGGGTTGGATTTGGGGGAGTTTTGCGAGATTCTTAGAGCGTTGACTCGGTGATGTGGTGATGCTCTTTGCTAAGTTATATGCTTTGCGTGTTGGTTTGGAAGAGGCCTGTGGCAGATGGATGTCATGCTGTGTGGTGTGTGAATGTGATTCATTACATGCAGTCACATTAATAACGAACTCATTGCTAGGACAAGTATCACACATGTGCTTAATTGTTGGCTGATATTGCTTTCCTCATAGGTAGGGATTGGCAAGTGAGGATTACACATGGGATAAGGGAACTTAAACCAATATGTTAATCATCTTGCTAGGATGGGGAATTTACAGAACATTGTTCTGAGGATCTGGCAAGCACCTTCTTCGGGTGTTCAGCAGCTTCCTAGTGATGAAGCAACAAGGAAGAGTTATTTGTGTGACTAATTTGTTGGGTGTTGTTTTCGGTTTCTGTTTGTGTTTTTTTATTTTTCCTTGTAACAAAAAAAGAAAGACAAAATAAAAAAAGATGACAAGGAGCTAACAACAGGTGTCATAAATAACCCATTCGACATTACCATCAAGGTTCAAGATGAAACCTAGCAGAAATGCAGCCCCAAAAGCACGACCACAAACACAACGTCCAGAAAGATGCACTAGAGACCAACATAGCACCAAAACAGAGTGTCATGTAATGTTCATGTCATGATGCACAACTCATACTCATCCCGTGGAATATGTATTGCTTGTGAAGTCATGAGGGAAAGTATAAAGAACGAGCCAATGTACATGCCAAAGGAGAGTTCAGCAAAAGAAGCTAAGGTGGCCACATACTCTAATGAGACCCTAATAATTAAAACACTGAGGTTCAAAGGAGAGTTCATTGCACCCGCCTTTGATCCAATGGTCCAATCTCATGAAAGCATTTTGAAATTACACTTCCCAACCTGGCTTAAAACCTTCAAGCACTTCCCAGCCTTTGAATTGCTTCTTCCTTCCATGTTTACCTCTTTCTGTATCTGAAAAATAATCTTGTTAGTTGTTTCTATGCTTCTAAACGATCCAAATCACCACCAAAAGAAAAAAAAATAATAATTACAGTCATCTAGAATTTCTTCCTCGGTCTTCTTATCTTGATAGTCATTCATGATTCGGAAAAGCATTTTAGATCACATGGTGACACCTGGAAATTATTCTAGATTTTCAGGCCGTGACGCACTACGTAGTATCCAAGAATTATACCTGAAGAAAATAGGCTGAAGACTTTGACCATAAATGCAGCATACACATCTAACCTCTTCTTGCTACAACATTTTTAATCCGTGCAGTCTTCGCTTTTTGTTCATTCCGCCTCTTATAGCATGAACCATGCACGGCTACTAAAGATAAAATGTAACTAAGCCCTACCATACCCATTCACAATTTAGAATTTATATGGCAAAGAAATGGAATGAAACATTTATATTATTTTTTCTTCCTATAATTAAGTTTCACACTAAAACTTGTGAATATAGTATAGAAGTAAAAAGAGCACCAATCAACCTTAGAGTTGAGCACACCTATTTCATCTATACTTACAAAAAGCCACAAACCTATCGCAACTACGAAAATCCCTTGTCATACTCAAACCAAGCCACCTGACGCAATGTACCTGTTTAATCTCATCCTCGCGGCACCGGTCTCATGAATCCTGTCTCTTGTACAACATAACACTTTTTTCAAGTCTCACTTGTGCAAAAATTAGACATCACAAATTTTATAATATTACAATTGCATCCAATAATAATAATTATAACTCATCAAAAGTCTTCAACTGATGTTTCTCCCTACAACACCGAAAAATATATATTAAAAAAATGATAGTGACAAATAAACTATGTTGAATTAATTCGAAGATGTAGTAGATAATTTTCGTATTAATTACCTTAATGAGTTCAATTTTCACTTACTTTTTACTTATCCAATATCCATTACATTCTCAAAAGCTATCCAAATATATTCGTAATGGAGTGCAATATAATACCCAAACTTGGTGGACTTATATGCTTTTTCATAACAATATGTTGAAAATTGAATTTACTAAGGTAAATATATATGATATTGTCGACTAGGTCTTCTAATTAATTTCACTAAGTTTCTCACTATTATTTTTTTAATATGTTTTCAGTGTTGCTGGAACAAATATCGTTTGAAAAACTTTCGATAATTTTTTTTCTTGAGTTGCAATATTATAAGATTTGTTATGTATTATTCTGCACAACTATAATTTGAAATATAAAGCATTATATTTAATATTTGCTTAAGTTTGCAAGTTATTTGAATTTTATTTCAATATTTTTTAATTCAAGTTCAATATTATATTTGAGTTAGAAATTTTTTGTGTTATGCTGGAAGTTTGATTGTAGTTAATTTTTATGTTTAATATTAATTAATAATATTATTGAATGTAATTTTTTAAAAATAATTGTATCAATTTGCTAATTATAAATATAAAAATAAGTTTTAAATTAAAGGCACATTCGGAATGTCATCACAGAAAAAAAATGCTAACTATAAAAATAATGTTAAGGGCATTTAAAAATAGCACAAATAAATGTAATTAATACAGAGTAGCAATAGATAAATAGATAGACACTACATAAAAAGAAAAATAAATTCATGAGGAATTATTCTTTCTTTTTCTGCAAAATTAATTTTTTTAATTCGCAAAAATTGGAGTATAATGAAAAGAATTGAGAAAATGAACTAGAAATTATATCTTTAAATAATAGAAATGTTTTTCGAGGTCTCTGAGTGTTGAATATTAGCGTGTACTAAACCGACCTCGATGGCTATGCTGTAGGATTTGTCTTAATGTGAGATGATCTTTCAATGCAAAGAATATAAATGGATGCAACACTCTGGAAGATTTTGTAGGAAACAACACAGATATGGATATGCTCAAATTAGAGGGTATTTATGCCAAAGGCGGAACCAATTTAAAATGGCCAATGATAAGGGTAAGTGAATTCAGAGTTGATACGTGACAATATTTGATTAAATTTTATTTCACTAATTTTTAATAAAAAATTATTTATTTTTAAGTAAAAATTGTATTTATTTCCATTTAATAACGCAATAAAATCAAATCAAATAAATGATAAATTAACTTAAATTTAATTAATATATACTATTAATGTTAAATTATTTTCAATTAACTATTAATGTTAATTTACTTTAAATTAACTGCGTATATATATTGCTTAAACTCTAATAAATTTACATTCTGATTGTATCAAAGCAAATTCTTTTCTCATTTATTTTACTACTTTATAGACGATAACCACCGCTAATTATGATCTGTACGAAGTTTATACCTACTAATCAATTATTTTAAAATAAATCAAGCGTACACCTTTAACTTTACAACTGTTTATTGTTTGGCCGTAGGCCATATTTATTTCATCTATGTAACCCGCGTATACAAAGTACAATAATAATTTCCAAATATGCATAGAAGCTACTTCCCTATAATCAATTCAAGTTTCATTTTTATTTTTTAAGGATAAATAACAAAGACTATACTTAAGGTTAACTCAAACAATACACCATCACATTCTTTTTAAAATTTGACACCCTACCGTATTTTTTACCAAAAAAAATTAAACAAATAAAGAACAAATTAACAAAGAAAATAAAAACTAGCAAGAGAACAACTTTTATAAACATAATTTCAATTCGACATGTCTCTTAGATTAAATTAATTCTTAACATTTAAATACATACAAAATTTCATATTCTCAAATCTATAATTAGTTTAAAATAATTAAATTAATTGAGTTGTTGCATAAAAATGATATATAAACCTTGTGATAAAAAGATAATGAAAAATATAGGATAAGTTAGTTCACCTGTAGTATTTTTGAAGGACTTAAAGGATGAATTGATTCCTAATTATTTATAAAATTTTTCAAATTGGTCTCTAATAAGAATATAAATAGAATAAATATATTCACTACAATACTAAAGAATAATTAATTTGTCCTATATTTTTAATTGAGAGGGATCACGAATATATATTTTTTCATAGGGAACCAATTTATTTGTGCTATTTTTATTATGGTCAACTTAGAAGTTTACTTTTTTAAAAAAATATTTATATCTCTGTTACATTGTCCTTATGCAGCAATTCAAACAAATAAATAATTTGATTTTTTTTAAGCTAAATATAGATTGAAGGATATGAAATTTAGGATTTAAAATTTAAAAACTAAGAAATTTGTCAAGTTAAAGTTACATTTATAAAATTTATTCTTTTTCATCAATTTTTATTTTCTATTTTATTTATTTGGTCACCTTAAAAAAAATGGGGTGGAGTGTTGATTTTAAAGAAAAATAGGATGAATTGTGATTTGAGTAAATCTCATGTGGTCTTTGTTATTTATCCATTTTTTTTAACTCTTCGGTCGTTGGTGAATTAAAAACGCATCAACTAATAATTCCCACGTTTAACATATTTTCAATAAGACGTTACTACTTAACCCATCATATACGTCATGACCTTGAGATATTTGTTAAATCAAAATAGTACTCAAAACACTTTCATTCGTCAAAATTAAATCCTTTTCAACAACGTGTATTATTATTTGTTTTATAATAACATGGATTAGTTTTGTTAAACTGTCGTTATAAAATATTTTATAGTATTAATTAATTATATATAACCATTTATGTAACTTTAAAGGAATTATTGTAATAATTAAATTCCGTAAATAATGTGACTAAAAGTGATAGAATTATATTCAGTTTTAACTCCTGGCCTTCAAATGCTCTTAAAAATCCACTAATTTGATTATTTTACAATATTCTTTAAAATGCGTCAATCCTCTAATTTATAACCTAAGTAACCACAAGTACCCTATAACAATTAATTGGCAACTGCTAGTATTCCTTAAAAACTAAACTACTTTGGGTTGTAACAAGAAGATTATATAATTATATAAAATTTTACCGCAATTAAATCTTGAGTTTTAATAGAATCAAACAATAATTTAAAAATGGTTAATCCTACTACCTAGTGGCTGTGATTATCTCATACATTCTGAGTGGGAGATTCCATATTTAAATCTCACCATCCCCTTTCCCCAACCCCTTAAAAGAATTCCTAGTTATAATACCTTTGTTAAAAAAGTAATTTAAATAAGAGTAAGTCCTTAAATTGATTTTTAAAAGAGTTATAAAACATCAATTTAATACTTAAAAAAATTATAATATTAATTTGCTACTCAAAAAATTTATAACATATATTTAGTCTCTTCAATATTAAATTTATTTTAAGTTAGTCTAAAAGATTAGTAAAATTTTGGATCGACTTAAATGAATTTTAATTTTTCAAAATCCAAATTAATGTCACAAGTTCTTCGTGGACCAAATTGATACTCTATAGTCACAACTCTTTAAAGGACTAAATTGATATATCATATAGTATTTCAAGTACTAAATTAATGTTCCACAAGACCAACCCGTGGTTTCACTCTTTAAATAACTATATATAATAAATGGTGCCTAACTACTTCATTTCTTGTAAAATATTTATCAAATTTAAACAAACACAAGTATTAAGAGAAATGATAAATAATATAATAATAAAGTATTTATATAAAAAATAATGATATATAGACTAATAAAACCTAATAATTATTAATTATGAAACACCAAATAATTAAAAATAAAAAATTACACTAATAATCATTAATTATGTAGGAATACTATTTAAACAAAAAATCTACTTTAAGAATATAAAATTAGCATATATTTTAAAAAATTACTTTATCTAAAAGTAAAAATATATTTAGAAAGGAATTGAGTAATAGTTACTACATTTCATCGGTATGCAACCAAAATAGCATTCTTTTACTTTTAAAATATTTACCAACTTACAAGAAATATAAATTTTAAAAACAATAATAAATGATATTAATAATTGAATAAAAAATATACTAAATAAATTAATATATCATTTATATATTAATTAATATAACAAAATAATTAAGATTGATATCAAATTAAATACTTTAAAAATATATAATTAATTAAAAATAATTAAAAATAAGAGTGAAAAAAAATGGTAGTATTCTTTTGAAAAATGAAATTATCTCAAAGTGAGGATGAGCACATTTGCGGCCTTTGCACAATATGTTTTGTCGCGTTACTGAAAATGGTCACCCTGGAACCTTGCCTTTTCGTTTTCGATCAATCAATCGGCTCGTTGCTACACTTTCTCCCAGAAGACCCTCTAATATGCCCTTTTCGATTACCAGGGAAAAGAGAATTTCCGATGGCTAGGGTTTTTCCCTTCCTTCCTCACTTCCACTTTAAATTTAAATCACAGACTCACACACTCACACCCAAACTAACCCAACAAACAACAAGAAGAAAACGACAGCACACCCTGGCATTACTCAATGCAGACAAGTATGCTCTATCTCCATACAAAAACCAAGAGCATAACAGACACGCCCACATAACACAACACACCACAACACAAAAGCAGAACCAACCGAAAAAGAGTATTAGCTAGCTAGCTACAGACATAAACTTTTCTAGTTCCAAGGTCAACGCAGAAGCAATAGCTATAGCTGTCATTATATACTGCAATTGAAAACAAGGAAGGAAACAATATTCACTTTACTCCCAGTATGTCCTTCTCATGGATCAATTCTCTCTTTCCAACTTTCCAGTTTTCAGAATAGGAAAACTAAAAAGAGGGAGCTACCATACTGAAAAGGGTAACGGCACGCTTAAACAACATATAGCATTGCATTGATAACAATCTCAGGATTATCAATAAAATTCCATTCCAGTCCATAATAGGAGGCCAGGCACAGTACATACGTAGTAGTGATCATCAGTTTTGATCATATATAAACAACCTTGGTGAAAATAACCATACGTACCGACAACAAAACCCTAATAAAAGACCAGATTCTTCTAAGTGGAAGCTTAAATTAAAGTTAGCTGATGATGAACCAACAATAACATTAGCTTGTGGACGCTAAACATCTCTAATTAAGATTAAGATTAAAAAAGCATGCATGCAATCAAGAAGCTAACATAGATTAAATTAAACTCATTAGGCATTTTGCATCCTGGCTGCAAATGCATTGAAAAGCTCTGGATACTGAAAAACATCTTCCATGATAGTAGTAGTAGGACACGCTGCTGCAGCTGCAGCTGCATGATTCATCATCATAAACTGCTCGTTTCCCATCAGAGGCATTGCCTGCATGCTGTTAAACCCACCACTAAAGGGATCAAATTGCTGCATCGGGAAAATCTGAGGATCAAAAGACACCCCATAACTCCTCGTCTGGGGGTGATCATAGCCCTGATGATGAGTGACAGAAGAAGAAACCAACATGTGATCAGTCATGGTGGGTTGGTGATGAGGAAATGGCTCGGACATGGAGAAAGTACTCTCAGTTTTGAGCACAGCCTCGCAATTTTTCTTTGACGCCGGTTTTGTTTTTTTTGGCAAGAACCTTTGAACTATCTCTCCCAATAAACCAGAGTCTGGATGCTCTCTAGGAAAGAACTCCGAGTCTTCATCAACAGCTTCAGCAACTTCGGTAGTTCCGTTGGCATCACCAACACCACAACCATTGTGGTTGAAACACGAACAGGTGGAATGTACCGAAGAAACAGAAGATGATGATGAAGAAGAAGAAGAAGAAACGCCGTCCTTGTTGTAAAACTGGTGCTGATGAGGAGCACCACAGGAAGCTGAAGAAACCAGAGACGGGTTCGAATTGAGAAAATCACGGAATAAAAGCATGTTCAGGGAAGAAGAAGAGTTAGCGTTTCTATGCGATGATGATGATAACGGTGCAGCCAAACCACCACTACCACCACCAACCGAAATGTCACCACCGCCGCTGCTGATGTGGCGGTTCTGAACTAACTTGTTGCTGACGTGGAACTGCTGCTGAGGAGATTGCTTGGGAAAGTTGAAGGATTGAAAGAGTTGTTGCTCAGCGGCTGAAGGGTGGTGATGATGATGATGATTATGGTGAAGATGATGAAGATGGTTTTGATGAGGATGAGGAGGAGAATCAGGGTACACGAAGTTGGTTCGTGCCTTGGCGCCGCGCATGGCTCTGGCGGCGCAGTCGTAGGCGCAGGCGGCTTCCTCCGCCGTGTCAAACGTCCCGAGCCAACGCCGCTCCTTCGACTGAGGGTCCCTTATCTCCGCCGCGTAACGGCCCCAAGGCCGCCGTCTCACCCCACGGTACCTCATCGTCCCGCCGCCTGAGCCGCCGCCGCCGTTTTCTCTTTCCGCCGGCCTCTTGTTGGTGGCGCACTTCTTGTTGTTGTGGTAGTGGTGGTGGTCGGAGATGGGGTCGTGCGGGTCTTGCTCTTGGATCGGAGCCATTCCATTGAGACGCCTTAGTGCTTCTTCCATTATGCTGATTAAGAGATATTTTGGTGAGAGTTGTGGCTATTTAGGTTTAATTTATGAAGGAGGAGAACTTGTGTATGTGCTCACTAGCTAGGTTCGGTTCTTATTTATGGAGGTTCTATAATACGAAGACTTATTGCATCGCACACCTACAGTGATGATGTGATAGCATTACTGAGTTTTCTTCTAGGAAGGGATATTGGGAAAGTGATTGATTGCATGTCCAGCCCTACACACAACTCGGTGGCAGAGGAGACACAAACAATGGGAAACAGACAAATCTGATTAAAACTGATTTTTCACTTTTTGCTTTTGCCGGTTTTTTGGTTTGCCTTTTAATTATTGAGTAATTTTAGTTGCTTTAAAAGAAAAAATTAAAGGTGGTTTTTACTATCAGCAATATTATTTTGATATATATATAAATAGGTGTTAATTTGAATTCTCATTCTATTACTATTAGATAAAATGATAATTCTTATTTTCTCTAATTCACTGTCCCATATAATGTAATAATAAAACAAATATCTAAATGTAAGACTCATTTTTAGATATTTAAATAACATAATCTTATTACTTTAACCGTTAACTCCATCCTTAAATAATACTATTTGATGGATTAGTTTATCCAAATATATATCTATTCAAGAATGAATACCATTATTCACATTTTGAGAGAATATCGTGCTGCCATACTCTTATTTATTATTAGATTTGACATGGACTCAAAAATAAATTGAGTCCATGTTTTTCTATTTATTAATAATAGAAATGAGTTTGTTGATACGATGTTTTATAAATAGTGAGTATAAATAATATTTCTATTTAAGAATGGTGTATTCTCCTTTCTTCAATAATTATCCATTTAAAATATTTTCTTTATCTAAAAATAATTATTTATTTAAAAAATTTAAATAGTATTAATTATTTAAATAAAGAACGAGAGAAAGATTAGTGAAAGAATGGCACTTTAATCAATTATTCTTAATTTTTTAATATTAACATTTTAATTATTTTTTTGAATTTTAATAAGTATTTTAAATTGGACAAAGGAGGGAGTAGTACTTACAATTGATCGATGCAAATTTAAGTGACGTGGTTTATGTCTCATTATTACTTTTTTAGGGGTAATTACCATTTTGTAGCTAGGGTAATGCTATGTAACTTGCTACTGCAAGTTTGATGAGGGAGGCTGTACCCCACACTGTGCATGCATGGCATGATGGTAATCTCTTCTCTGTTTCTGTCCTTCATTCCACAGTGCTCCATGGAGCTGGCATCAATGGCATGCATGCATGGACATTGCGCAATGCACATAGCTAATTCTTAGGCCTACCTTTTCAAAAGATGTCAACATTACCGACCTCTTTTTGTGTACAGCATTTCTGACCTTTTATACCCGATGAACCTTTACGCATCTTCATCATCTTCTAGAGTGTTCCCATGCCACACTACTATGCTAATTTTCTTCATATATTTATGTCTTAATAAGTCTAACATACAGACCTACACTGTTATTAAATCCTAAAATAAGCCAACAAGCAATGTTATTAAATCCGAAAATAAACCATTTATCGCAGTTAATAAAGTTGGTCACTGTCAATTTTGTGGAAGTCGTAAGGATAAATCCTTAGGTTTTTGGTGTGGATTATAAGAAATTATTAGATATTTTAAGAATAAAATAATATATTTATTTTATTTTATTTAATAAATATGTATTATTTTATTTAATAAATATATAAGAAAAATAAGAGGCAACAATAATCAATAAAATCAACGTATTATTATTAAATAAAACAAAATAAATATACTATTTTGCTCTTCGAGCATCAAGTTATTCGCAGGGATAATTGCGACAGCTAAGAAGCACAACAGTTGTAGTAATTGCCTTCGACTATTTCCAAGACTGCGTACACAAGGAAGGATATCACACAATTGTGGGGAGAATAATGCAAGGATACTTTGCCATTCTGGGGCATTGTAAAGTTTTCTCTTCTCTTTTTATTTGGGGGAAAGCTATCAAAAGCAAAGTTCGATTGACTCTGGATTGAAGATTTTAGTGAAACTGGAATAAGAAACTATGGGTTTTAGTATCTTTGCAGATTCTCCTTTTTCTCCACTGTCTATGAGCATTTTTTATATAAGTCAAGTGTTTCGGAATTACCAGTACTATATAAAACTGAAAAATAAAATAAAATAAAACGAATTCAATGCACGGTGATTTATTTTCAGGTTCTGATGTATCCACAGTTCTCCACCCAACATGTAATAAAGAGTGAAGATTTTCGAGCAGGAGGAGGGGTATGATAAAGCTGCTTTTAGCTAGCTCTGTGTGTGTCTTCCAGTTTTTTTAATATTGGAATTTATTCGTGAGAAGTTGGAGAGGATTTTCTGGTCTCTTGTGATTATCATTTTGAATGATTACTCTGGCGGCGCTCAGAACTTGTTCCTCCCACTTTGGCTTCTCACCCATTGCTTTTCATTCTTTTTTTTTAAACCTTTTAAGTTAGTTTCATGGTGGAGTGTGTGCAACAGTGCAAGTGTTTTATGCACTTGCTTGTTTACCTTGCATTACTACTAATGTTGAGGGCGAAAACCAAGGAATTAAAGATCACATGGACTTGTCTCGTGTATAGGGGTTAAATAGGGGGTTTAAGAGGGTGAGGGTTGGTAGCTAGAAAGTGACTAATTAAAAGTTGTTACTGGATGTACTCTCGTGGAGTCAGAGAGGAAAGAAAGAAGGGAAGATAGAAACGAAGGGTTATAGCAAGGCATGGAGATTAGATGGCTCCACACGCTCGTCCTTCAAAATTTGCCTTCATAAGACAAATCTCCTTAACTAATCTTTGAGTTATAACTAATTCCCTTAAAACTACGGTCGTTTTCATCCTGGGGTCGTTTTCATCCCATTCCCAATGAACAGTAAGATGGACGTGTCGATTTTTTTTGTTTGCTTTTTAAAAAAGAAATGTTATTTATATTTATTAATTATAAAATGATAATCCCATATATTTTTATCTGTAGTTAAATAGATTATGAACCTAACTTAGTTTGAGATTTATATCTCATTTAATAAAAAATAAAAATGTATCTAAATGATACCCCATGAAATATAAATAAATAACTTACTCTTTGGAAAACTCTTGTTTCCTTCAACTTTCAACGTAATCTTGTCTACTTTTGGTTGAATAATGCACAAGTAAAGCCATTAATGAGGTTGGCCAATCTATACACCAGTGAAAATAGGATTGGCACCCACTGTATACAGTTATTTCGTTGTAATGATAATACAACTAGTAGCAGTAGTAATAACAACAATAATAATTACCGCTAATACTCCCCCTTTAAGAAATAATAGTTATCTTTCAAAAAATATAAGACTTTTATATTAAAAAATTAATATATCTTACTATAAATTATAACTAAATACAGTAACTTTTTTACTATATTAGTTTTATCATTTTTTCAATATAACTATTATTCTTGGATGTATGAAATAAATAACAATAAGTATTTATACTGTTTTCATTTTAAATATTTTAGTTTTTAAAATTTTACGAATGCAGTATGAAAATTTTGAGAATTATAAAAAAATATTTTTTAAATTTTATTTTGAATTTTCAGTTTTTTTTTTAATAAAATTCTAATAATTAACAAGTTGAAGATAAAAGTAAAACCAAACATACCCTAAACTTCTCAAACTATGAGACATACTAAAAATTTTAAAACTTCATTTGATATTTTTAACCAATGTCCTAGGCTCTTATTATCAGAAAAATCTTAATAATAATAATAATATATTCTATGGAGTAACTACTATTCCTTTTTTTCCTGATGAATGGAGTAACTAATATTTTAAGAGTACTTGTTAAGAAATTAAAAGTAATAAATTTATTTTTTATTAAAGAGTAAAATTTTTAATTTTATATAAAGTACATTAAAATTATAGAAACTGGCTAAGAAAGCCTTCATAACAATTCTACACAGTCAATATATATAAGATATCATAATCAAACCCTTCGATATAAAACTTCTTAGCTCACATTTATGATCCAGCAAATGAGTAAAGATATTCAAACGAATTGTATATGTGAAAATTTCACTCTTTTTTTTTCTTAAATAATTATCTAGTTTTAAATAATCACTAGATTAAGTTGGTAAGGTGGTTGGATTCTTTAAGTATGTATCAAGGGCTTTAAGTATGTATCAAGGGTTCGACTCCTACAGTGTATATAGAAAGAGGCTTTGTTGGGAGAGGCAAAATCCACTTCAGTGATCTCCACGCCTCGGAGGGATTAGTCTTCGGCTACTGGCTGGGGATACCCTTGAGCAATAAAAAAAAATCACTAGATTAAGAAAATAACTAGTAAAATATCAATGTCAGTATAATTTAGGAGTAATTTAGTAAATTGTTTCTTTTTTTTAATACTACTACTTTTTCTCTCATCGTTTACTAATGAGTTAATAATATTTGATGAATGTATTATTAAAAAGAAATGATTAATATTATTTAAATTTTTTTTGTTACAATACTACTTAAATTTTTAAAATGAATAAATATTTTTAAATAAAGTAAATTTTTAAATAAATAATTATTCAGAAAAGGAGGAAGTAATAACAAAAAAAAAAGTTACCAAACCATTGTCTTTTTTTTTTTTTTTGGGTGTACTACCAAACCATGTTTATACAAGAATTTTTCATCTACAAAAGAGCAATTAACATTTGTATCATTAAATAATAATTATATTTGGATATTTAAAGTGAGTGCCCATCAAATTAAAAAATGAAAGAGATTGATGAGCGGAGATAAATGAGAATCACAGTCTCATTTTATGATACTAAAGTACATGTATTAATGGAGCATCTACTTTCAAATATTCAAATAAATAATGTTCATTGTATTCCGTAGCCCATATGAATTCGGTTTTATTTCTCCACGACTTGCCTAGTATGGATAACTTGGCTTAATTCCTTTTTCACAAAGACGCATGTATAACTCATCGTGTCAGAATCTTTTTTTGTTTTTTTTTAATAGCACTTGAAATATAAATACCAAATTATATATTTCCTCAATCCAGCATTGCGAAGAGTGTGTTTAGATTTTTATTTGAAACTTTAAAATTATGATTCAAGTAAAAGTTATAAGAAACAAACTAAATTTTATGCGAATCACATTTTGAAAATATCCAGATAAAATTCCAAACACAGTCGAGGATTAACTTGCAAAGTTAACAAATTCCAGGATCTCATTGGAAAACTCATGTAAGAGTAAGACCTCTCACACACAGCGTAATCTTATTACTCATCCATCTACGATTTTCAGGAATTTTCCCTTTGCGGTAACCGATAAAACTGAAATATGACCTAAATGGTAACCCGGACTCAATTGAGCTACTCTATCAAACAAGTTTTAAATTTGGTTATCCTAAAATCCAAATCTAATTCACTGGTCCTAACATACTTTATTAAATTTTAATTTCATTTTTAAATACACCTTTTTTTTATCCTAGTAATATTAAGTTTACTTATTTTTTATATACAATTTATGCATGATCCCAAGTTTTCCACATTCAAAAATTTATTTAAATACCGTGAACAAAGCGCTTAGTAAAAAAATGTAAAGAGGCGCATATAATTTTTTTTTTAATAATAATTAGTGTACAACTTATGCAACAATGTTATAACAATACTAATATTATTGATTTGCTTTCTGGCGTATTAATATCAATTCTCACTAAAATACAAAATAAGTTTACAGGTACTGTTTGCATCTACCACTACTATTTTCTTTTATAATATGAAGTCAAATCTGGAAGTTGAGAGTTCCCATGACGAACAAAGCCTCAAAAGTTCAGGTCCTTTTTGTCTGAAATTTTGTCAGCATCAACCTATGTACTATTAGATTTACATACATCCTAACAAAATGTTGCATATGCCATGCATGAATTCTCTCGATGTTCACCCCAACAACAACCTCAAGCCATAGCATAATTAAGCACAACTAAGCACGCTAGCTAGCTGAGTCGCATTTGATATGAATTCAGCTTTCAATGCTAAATTTATTGAAAGTGTTCTGACGGATCTGATATTGAAGCTGTTGGTTTTTTAGCTGGCTCCTTCCCTTTTACCTGGTCATCATCTTCAGGTGTAGTGATAAAACCAGCATACATATCAATTGTGGCAAAACTCACTCGCTAACGTTGCTTGTCTTGACAATAGAAACCTTTTTTGGAACAAGAGCAAAAACGAAGAAGATGACAATATTGAAACTGACCACGAGATCAGGAAGGGAATTAAAAATGACGGTTTTCTGGTGCAGAGCTGATGTGGAGAGAGAGAGAGAGAGAAGAAGAAGAAGAAGAAGAAGCAGAAAGAAGGGATATATATTGCTCACGACATGCAGAAGAAGAAATCCAGAGTCAGAGACAAGAAAATCCATAAGATACCAGCTTTTCAACCCGCATGGTTCCGAGAGATGGAGACAACAACCCGGATTCTTTGTAACCTTGATAGGAATACATATACATATATGGTCATCCTTTTTGGCATCATCTATTTTCTAATTATATAAAGGAAAAATATTATTTTGACTCATATTTTATAGGACACAGTATTAATATACTCACATTCAATATTAGATTGGATGTAGAACCCAAATTAAATGGGATTCACATCCAATTCAATAGTAAATGTGAGTGTATCAACACAATATCACACAAAATATGAATCAAAATAATATTCTTCAAAAATCTTGGATAAAGAAACTTTGTACAGTTTTAGTTTTAGTACAACATTCTTTTGCCCATAACAAAGCTTTTTTTATTTTTTTTTTCTATCGCGTAAAAAGTATTGTCTACATCTACGTAAACACTTAAGTACTATCTATTAAAATTATGTTCGTCAAAAAACTTTTAAAGTATATGTTGTCTTCAGTATTAAAAAATATGTCTCCTCTATTAAAAAATGTTATTATAAACAATTGGTTAAAATTGATCTAACAACACCCTTATGAAAACTGATGCATTAATTAGGTTAAAAGGTATAGCTTTTGTTAAGCTACGACCCTTTCAAGCTAATACTCACTTTTTATATGACTATTATATTAAATGTGATCAATTATTTAGGGTAACACTTTTAAATAAAAAAATCAAATTTTTTTTACATATTAAAAGTAATAATTTTCATGTGCTAAAAGAAAAAGAAAACAATTGTTGTTATAGGCCAAAAATATTATGGTAGTCAATTGAGCTAGAATTTCTTTACTCATGAAGCATGTGCTTGGTTTTTGTATTTTTAGAATTGATTTTAAATAGAATTATTTCTATTAGAATTTATTTTAATTAAAGGTGATTCTAAAGTAAGTGTGTGTTTGATTTTACATTTGTAGAATTGATTCTAGATAGAATTGAATTTTCAATAATTAATTTTGTTAAAATTGATTTTGAGATAAAGTAATTTATATTTGATAGTTTGATTTGAGAAGTGATTTTGACAACGCTTATAAGAGTGAAAACCTAGAAGTAACAATTTTTCACTTATACTAAAATTGACTTTGGATCCAAAATCAATTGTAGAATTGTATTCTAATGGAAAACAAACATGTTAAAAAATTGACAAAATTAATTTTGCAGTTGCAAAATCAATTCTTAGCACCCCCATCGATTTTCCAAACATGCTGTAAGGTAATCTATATTTAATAGTTTGATATAAAAATTGATTCTAGCAAAATTTATAATGTTGATTGTGACATAAAAGTCAAAATAATAAATTATTACTTCGATTCAAAATCAATTCTAGCCCTATAAATCCCTTTTGAACAGAAAAAAGAATGAAAACCAAATGAGTTTAAAATCCTCCTAAATTAGTTTTGCCCTCGAAAATTAAATTTGAGGCTTCCAAACTCAAATAAACATGAAAAAAAAAAAATCTCTGGTCAACAAATTTCTCTTCTAATTCTGTCTTGTCTCAGATTTTGTTTACACAATCGAATGTTACATATAAAAAGTATTGGCTTAAGCTTATTTTGATGATAACCGAATCATATATAATGCATAAACATTATTTCAATAATTAAACATATGTAAAGTCTGTGGACAAAAGAAACAGTAAATAGCACACGGCTATAAGGTATAGATCCTTATTATGCAAAATGAAATTATACATCCTTATTATGAAAATGTAAAAAACATCGAATGTGTGAAGCAAGTGAAAATTATGAAAGTATAGATCCTTATTATGCAAACTCTCTCTCTTTCTCTGGTGCTGTGACTGTGAGCACACGTTTTACACCTAGGGCAATACTATTACTATCAGTGTTGTCCTCTTAATTGACATAATGTCTTTCTATCTGTATCGCTCGGTATCTCTACGAGGCAGCTTTTAATAAATAAAAATCCCTCTGCTGCATGCTCCTGCTGCTGCTTGTGACTGCTTAGTGATTGATCCTTTCCGTGAAACTTTCTGCCACTTATTTCCTTCATAGAAGACAATATTGACGATATGATGTGGCTTATTAGCTTAACGCACAGCAACACCGGCATATCCCGCCTCAACTCTCCTTTGCCAGATTGGCCAAGGTACGATCGATCTCGTCTTCTTTCCTTTGTCTTTGTTTCCTGTAAATATACATTCATGTTATTTATGCGTAGTTCCTGGGTAAATATATACGAGTCTACCAGTTTAAATTTGAGCACATAAAATGCATAGGACCCATGTACAAGTGATTATATATTAAATAATGTTAGTGAATCTCATTTTATTGTGAGTGTTACATGCATAAATATGAGCTATTAAACTCATGTATTTACCAAAATACCTCATTATCTATGTATAATAAAGCCTCATTTGATACATATGATAAATCCTAATTTTATCAATTAATATTATAAAGTTCATTTTTTTTACGCCGATAATAATATAATGTTATATAATCTGACTATTTTTATCCTATAACTAAGGAACTAAGAGATCTAATTACACATCATAATATTACTTTTCCTAATCAATCCCAAATTAACTCTACTCTTTTGCGTTACTGCTCGTCCCTGTCCGGCAGCTATCGGTCGCCAATAACTGCCTACCCTTGCCAGTCGATAGTCACCTCACACCCATTACCAATTGTCACCCGTCCACCACTAGTCACATTGGAGGGCATGAAAACTTATACAATAATTCCTTATATACTATCTGATTTTATCCTGTGCAATACACCTACCTTAATGTCTCAAATAATCTTACACAGTGAAATACTACTTTTAATTTAAAATAAAAATGATCATTTGACAAAATAATATATATACTAATCTGATATTGGACATAGTATCCACTAATTTCTTATATATCATTAAATATGATGTGAATCCTATATCATTGCTTCAATAGGGTCCACATTCCATCCAACAGTAAACGAGAAGTTAGTTAACACAGTATACTATGTTAAATAAGTATAAATAATATAACTCAATAAATAGTAATTACTTTTTTTTTCCAAAAGTTGAGTGATTCTTACATACACGCAAGTCTAACACATTATTTTATACACACCATAAAAGTGGGTTTCACTAACTTTATTCAATACATATTTACTCGTGTGGATTTCACTAGCTTTTATGTAAGTGTGCTTAAGAAAAAGTTCTTGAAATTGTGCTCATACTATAATTTTTCACAAAAGAGATCTAAGAGAGAGGGTTGTCAAGTGATTATAGAGGTTATATTAACTAGAGATGTCAACGTGTCTCGGCCTGCTGGGTTAATCCGCCAAAATCGCTATTTTTTATAGTACTGGGTTGAACTTTTGAGCTCACCACAAAACTTCAGCTCGCCTAACCCCCCATGTTTGGCATGCGGAATAAGCCTTTTTTATTTTTTAAAATAAAATAAAAAATTCACAATTTGCTAGTATTTAATTTACAATAGCCCTAAAAGCCCAAACCTAAGAGACATGAGACCAAGTCCAAACCAAATTTAACATGTTTTTTAATAAAAAAGAAGAAGAAAGAACCACATACACTATATGTGATAAGTTATAATCTATTATGTGCAAATGATTAAATTTAAAGAGTTGGTGCATAGTAGTTATGAACTTTAAAAATTTGAATATGCATAAATTAATAATAAGTTTTAAAAAGTATTTTTAAAATAAATTATCAAACTATTAAAAATATTTCTTTTTTTGCAGCCATCAACCCACCAATTGGCTTTATAATAGGCCAAGTTGATTATTTTAACCCATTTAATTTTAACTCCTCTGTTTGACAAGTTTTTACAGGGGCGGGCCTAGACATAATTGGTCAGGGAGTTTTCAAATCTCTAATATTGACTGTGTTCTTAAGTAATATGGGATAGAAACATATTCCTTCGTGTCTAATGGTTTGCTTGAAGTAGCTTATATTATTATTATTATTTTAATAAACATCAGGGCACTAAGGCCCAAACCGGCATATATTATCGCAGCGTGTGCGAGAGAGCTCATTAATAACCCGAGCAAAGCTCACAAACGTAGAAGAACACGTAGGAAACAAAATCATATCACGTAGCCTGCAATGAACTCAAATTAAAGGGGCACATACAGATTAACCCGAATCAGCTAGCAACGTGAGGAAGAAAGAGTGGAAGGAGTACTACTACTACTATACAAGTGAAATGGAATGAAAACGAGTTGTTATATATACTTATAGCGTAAGAGATATCATATTAACTTATATCAAATATATTATTGGATGAGAAGTAAATTTCATTCAAATAAAATTTACATTAAATTCAATAATAAATAAGATATAAATTAATATGGTATTTATATTTTATTAGTATAAATAATATTAATCAATAAAAAAATGTGGGAGGGAAACAATATGATAATAGTGGTGAGTGTGTGAGTCAGGGTGTGTTTCAATTTGGAGGCTTAATTGGGACCCTTTCGATGCACCCTACCGTTGTTAGCTATATACCTCTTCCAGATCCAAGAATGCCCAGGCAAAACCTATGGGTCTAAATCATGCTACCTTCTGACCTGATTGATGCTCAGGGCAGGCTCAGCATTATGCCGCCATCACCAAGGATCCTCACTGTTTTGGTCGTCACTGCTTTGTGCAACGCGTGGTACTATCACTGTGGCCTCTGCCTCCACGCACAAACACCCCCTCCTCCCTCTGTTAATTTTGTCCTTAACTCATCCAAACAATCAATCAATTTTTGCTGTCCTCTGCGTAGCCATACGCATTCCTTTTCTATAACGGTGTAAAAGGGTTACTTTCGATCGAATTTGGACAGAGAATAGTAAATTTAAACTAATTAAATTTATTTACATTGTTCTGGTTCCATTTTTCTTTTAATAAAAATCCAAACAAAAAATGTATGCAAACTAAATTGTTGATGGGATCAGTTTGGTTAAGATCAGGAGGTTAAAGTAGAAAAACAGATTGTATTTTTTCAAAAAAAAAAAATCTTTTATACTGGTAACAACTAACAATAGAGTAAAATTTGCTATGATGTGAAACAATGGTGTAAATAAATAAATCTTTAAACAAATTTAAATAAGATGATAAAAAGTGGCTCTATTACCAAAAGTTTAAGCGCAAAAGTTTGACGGTTTAGAAAGGAATAAAAACACCTTCAATCAAATGATTAGGTTGGGTATTTGAACTATTGGGTTTAAAGATCATAAATTCAAAACCAGATCAATTATAATTGATTTGGAATTTTTAACATAAAATAAATTGATTATTCGAACCAAATTTAACATAAATAAATTTTTAATAACTTTGTTTTTAATATGTGATTTGAACTTGAAGTAATATATTACAATCAGAGAAAATTACACTGGTCTTTCTTAAAATTTGGTGAAATTCATCTTGATTTCATTTTATTTATCCAAATGACACTGACTTCTGTTAAATACACTGCTAATCAATTGTATAATAGAGGGGAGGATAATGTAATGATCATATTAACTCAGGAAAAGTAAGTGTGACAATTTAGTAAACTCAAGAATCTGATAAAGGTGAGGTGATGTGAATTTTATCATATCTCATAAGAAGTTAGTATAGTTTACCTTTAAAAATTATTTAAATTCCAACCCATCAAAAATATAATTTACTTTTAAAAATCCCAAGACATTGATTTATTCATACTTTTATCTCATTTGGTATTTAGGCATATTTTAAGATGTGCTATTGGAAGGATAAATCATGACTCCTAAACTAATGATGCTAGATTCCTAGTAAACATTGCAGCTGCACATATAGGAGACTGACGGAGGTTAGATAGAAAAGGAAAATCTTTGGATGAGACTAGAATCCTTATGCTGTCGGTTTCAGAATTGAGATAACGAGGGTGCACTGCTTTATTGGAACAAGAAATGCGAATGTGAAAGATGGGACTGCCCTTTTTGCGTTAAAAATTAATACTAAGAAATAAAAACTTCGTACAGGTGATTCTTCCACCTCTCCACTCGTGGGGGTTTCAGAAATATTCTATCAAACGACTCCAGCTAGGGAAATTTATATGGAACACAAACATTGTATTTGGAAATATCATGCACACGATCTCTGTACACTGAATTTAAACAAAAATAATGGAATGAAGAATGTACAAGTACGAATATATTATTTATGATTGTATAAGTATTAATATAGGAAAAAATATACTTTTTTGTCCGGAAAATAATTTTTCAGAGTGAGAAAATATTCGATAGATGGGCTGGCAAACTAAAGTAGAGGCCTCTTACGATTTGGGTCTGAAGACGGAAAGCGGCGAACAAGTTGGAGAAGGCCCAGCTTTCCCTATACAGAGTTTCATTGGACTCAATACGATAAGAGTTAGGTGAAAGACTATCCAAGCCGTCTTAGCTCAGTGGTAGAGCGCGTGGCTTTTAACCACGTGGTCGTGGGTTCAATCCCCACAGACGGCGGAAGTGTATGTTTTTTGAATGATGTCTTGTTTATAGTCTTGTACTCAAAAGGTATGCAATTTTGATTCCTAAAAGGACCAAAACAAAATCCTATCCATCAAGATGTGGATGCATACTAAGTTGCTAGTTGAGTTCGTCAGCAAAGGTATAAGCTAACTGACACCCACTCGAATGTCTGCCATCATAAGAAAAAGGGTGGGGACCCTACAAAACATTGGTGTCAATTTTTTAGAGGCCTAATCTTGCACCATGATTCAATGCAACTAATAAAATAGAAGATAAATATAAGGGGAAACTCTATGGTCGTGGTTCTATCCCGATATGATATATCTTTGCCAGTGGTTGAAGCACTATACAAAGTATTAGTAACAAGAATCCAAAAAATAAAGTGATCAAAATGTAGGTGGGGTTGTTAATGCAAAAGATTATCACACCCGTGACATACAGAAAAAGAGAAGGCAAACTTGTGTGTTGCGTATTGATCCAGATCATTTAATTTGCATGTATATCTATCTTCTATGCCTATCTGCTTCTAATTTCTCTATCCGCCCCTTCCCCAATTCACCTAGTTAATTATATTGCTTCTTTTTCCTTTGCCTCAAACTCAAAAGTTTTAAGGTTGTGTAGGAGTTGAAGAGCATGGAAAGTGATCAACAAGTGATGACAAGCAAGGACATGATGAAAGTTGTTCCACCATCTGGGGTGGAGCAGTCTCAAGGTGCGACAAACAATGTGGGACAACAAGGTGGTGGTCTTATGAGACAGTCAAGTATGAGCAAGAACAACAATTGCCTATGTGCTCCAACCACGCATGCTGGCTCATTCCGTTGCAGGCTTCACCGCACCCCTAGCCTCCAGAGGACAAAAAGCATTGAGTCAGAATCCCTCCGTGATCAGCCTCATGCTTCCGTGGTTGATGAAGCCATTACTGGTGATGCCAGCAAGGATCGGATTCATTGATCTTCTGTTGAATTGAATGCTTTGGGTTGAATCTTAAGTACTAGTATTGAGATGTTATAGTTAGTTGCTTCTGTTTTGTCTAATGTCTAGTGCTTTTAGGTGTGTCACATTCGTTATTATGAAGTTGAGAACTCTGTTCTTATTTATGCTGTCTTTGTAGTGTTCATTCAGAACACGGCGGCAGCAGCATCATATGTGTAAGCAATCTAGCTAGCTAGAATGGTTGTGAAGATCATCTGCGTGCTTAAATCATCGATGACCACAGGGGATGGTTCCAAAACTCATTAGGTGTCTCTGCATTATGATTAGGTTACTTGGTTGATCTTAAATCTCAAATTTGGCAACAAACAAAAAAAAAACCATCTTTTATTCCTTTTCTTTTTTTTTTTCAATTATATAAGTTTTTCAGGTTTTTTGGGACGTTTTAGGCAGATTGTGTTATTATGCTTGGTTCACAGTGAACCCAATATTCAGCAAAATATTATATATACGTTGCGGACAAGAATCAACTAAGATTAAATTTGATGTACTTTATATCACCTTTGCTTATGTGACAATATATGATTGTATGATAGTGCCAAATTAATTATAAATTAAAATCATGTTATAACAAAACTCCCCTTGACATTGTGATTGCGAGTTGCAACCATTGAGAAGATATCATCCAACATTACGGATTTTACCCAGGGATGAAACAAATCTGGTATTTCCAACATGGCCTAAAGCTATTTGGACTCAAACGGCACAAAATCACACAGAAAGAACACTATCTCCGTTATCACTTTCAGGTGATTAACTTAAAATCAGCATACACTGATTTATACAGTATTTGTGTTTTTCTTTTTTAATAAATGTTCATTTTAATTCCTAAAAATGTATGCATTAATCATTTTTTGTCCCTGAAATTTAGAAATAATTTTTTTTTCAGTCCCTGAAGCTATGTGATTAGTATATTATGGCCGGCCACAGCTGACACAATTTCTTGACTAATGAGTAATGACTGAAGTTGAGCCACTGCAGAAGTAAACAGGATCGCACAAATTTTGCTACTGTATTTTCTTGCAAAACATCCTCCTCCTAATACATAATAAATAAGAGCTAAATGGAAAAGTAGATGCATTTAATATCATGAGAAACAAAAATGTACTTATTCAATATTTTTTATTTAATCATTAAAAAAATTATTTTGAGAGTATTGATTAAGAAAATTTGAACATATTTTCTAAACGGTGTTGCTCCTGTAAGCGCACAGCAATATTATCTTTTTTTTTCTTCAATTTATCAATAAAAATCCATTTTTTTTTAAAAAAATATATGTTATGATCTAAGGGTAGAAATCTCGAGCACAATTGTTTTCTAGCAATTCCCTTTTTAAAAGCATCTTGATCAATTCTCCTGGTTATCTTCTTAATCACTGACAATAGAAAATATCGAATGCTTTTATTTTCTCATGATATTGATATATCTGCTTTAGTTTTTTTTTTATTTATTTAATACGTCCTTATGAAATACTAGTATGATGATTGGATCTACATCTTATGTTTCCTTTCTCTTTCCCAAATTGTGATAACTCATATCAAACAAATGGCCTCTAAACCAATGAGTCTATAACAATTGTCAGTTAGTTTGATTCCTTAAATATTTGTCCAAGATTTAATTATTGACGGTGTATACAGAGAAAGTCTCGTGATTAGAGATCAAATTTATATTTGTGAGCTCTACTCCTTACAAAGATTAATCACTCCTTTCAACGAAGTGAATATCTTGAATTCATCCAAAAATAAATGGCCACTTAGAGAAAATTTATTATAGATTAAAAGACACTTTTTCTATTTTTTTAACTGACTTGTCCTATCAATTGGAGGGACATTAAAAGTTACATACAGCTCTAACTCACATTGCATAGGAATGTAAATGGCAAAATGAGTAGTGTCAAATTTTGTCAATGATAATCACACCAAGTGGTTAGTGATCAAGGAGATATTAGAGGAAGATTCTGCAGGCATGCTCTAACAATAGTTAGTCAAGGCCAAGGAAACTAAAATGAGTGATGGTCATGATTGCAACAATGATGATGATGACCACCACAACCAGTCCGCCACTATATGATTTTTCTTTTCTTAAGGCATTATGCCTTTGTTGAACTCAAAGAGTAAAGTTCTTTCACCGCCTCCAAAACAGTGAGAGGTCGGTTTCAGTTAGTGAGATTGAACTAACTTGTTATTTGAGGACAAAATTCCTCCCAACATTCTACAGAATCCAAATTGCTGGTAATAATAATTATTATTATAAATCTTAGTATAAAGCAGGGTGAAAGAGACCTTCATCAATAGATCTACTATAATTAAGAAGTCAACTGAATCCCTACATTCAAGTTTCAAGGCCTAGATAATAGTTAGGCATATTTCCTCATTAATGTTGAAAAGATTTGGCTTAGTAGTTAGGCATATTTCCTCATCATTGTTGAAAAGATTATGCTTTAACTGGAACATCCCATATTTTCTCTATTGCAGATCTTTTTGCTTGGGTTATGAAAGCTAGATACTAAGAGGTTTATTAAGGTGTTTGTTGGGGGTGGAACAATTATTATGAGTCTTGTAGATAAAAAAAACCAAGTGGTTTTTCAGTTGCCACTGTTTTAATAATACTACTCAGAAGCAAACATATCTTATCAATGGTGGATCTTATTCTTTCTTGTTTATATGTCCTACTTTTTGGTCGGCTGTGCATTGCACATCAATTCGTTATCACGAAGTTGTTTCAGGGCACGGTGGATCAATGACAAATCTCTGCTAACAAGAAACCAGAAGTCCAGAACAATAAATGCATGTTGATTGAACCTTAATTATTTGCCACTACACTCCAAATTCAGTCCATAATTGGATGTTATTGAAATAAGGACGAGATTATCTCCAGGGACACAAATAGAGAATGCAAATTGGACAAATCAGTTTATTGAAAAATAAATATATCTGAATACAAATATCAATTGGTTTATGGAACAGAGATGGTATATTATAGGAGAGTTATATTATTTGAAATTTTTTTATTTTGAAATATCATGCTAATTCATCCATTATTTATTATTAAAAATAATCATAAAATATTTAAAACAAAAAACTTATCATCTCAATAATAGTCAACACGGTATCTCAAACTGAAGTGAGTACAGTACATTTCTCATTACAGTATTGCATTATGTCATACACATGGAAACACCAAGAATGAATTTGTCAACAAAGCCAGGATCCAATGAACTACCACAGTTTAACATAGCCAGGTGTTGCAGATTTGTAGACAAACACAGCACCATTGGCCCCACAATTCGTCACTTCCACCTAAGAATCCAGCTTTTCACATATGAGATTTACCGAAGAGATTTCCTCTCATGTTGAGAAAATCTCATTTCTGATTATTATAGGTTATATGAACAATGCACATTTATATTCTCTAATTCTCCCTAGGAAGTTACAAGGCCTTTTTTTTTTTTTGCAAAAGGATTGAAAAAAGAGTATATACTAATACTACCCTCTAAATTTACCATTCCCAACTGGAAAATTGACAAAACTCATTTCACTCAATTCTTCCCTGTGACACTTTTGTTGCTAGACCACAACTTACTAAGCATTCTTTTGGGTTGACTAGGAAGGGCACGAAGACCCTTCAATTTAGAAGCTCTCCCATTTGCTTCTTTCTCATCCAAGTCATCATCCTCAGCTAGCTTCATCCTGAGAGTTGGGTTCCTTGTTGACTTTGGTGACTTGAATCCAGAAACACTCCAGTTGTCATCAGCATGTATACTTGTGGTAGTGCTTAGGGGTGCTGCATGTTTTGAAGGGTCAATGCCATGTGCCGTGAGTAAGGCCTTGATGTTGCTTGGCATGTCAGTGACTTTGCCACCAGCTGCTGCTGCTCTTGTTTGCTCAAAGAAGAGAACTTGGACAACCACCCTTAGAGGGAGTAGCTCATTCTGTGCTGCATGCATGCAGGCTTCCATTGACAGCTTCTTGCAGTCTAGAATTCGACAGAGTCTTTTCCTTTCGCTTTTGTTGAGTTCTGGATGAGCCTGGTAACAAAATAGAAATTTTAGTTATAAGGTATTCCTAATCCTTCTACAAGCCAGACATGTTAAATTAAGAAGAGTTCTTTTTGGATGAGTATTAGCTTAATGATGTGAATACATAAAAGGCCAATTAATTTATCATGGAAAATGGGGGAGAGACACAATTAATCATGTTTGTGGAAGACTAAAGACCATTTATTTTCCTTTTCCTCTCCCCGCTATCCACTGGATAAAATAGTGGCTATAGAAAGTAACCATATCAGAGACTTGACAGGCAATTCTTTTCATCTGTGTTTTTTAGCCAATTGAAATCACAAATGCCTGAATAGAAACTGCAAATATATCACACAAAACTAAATTTCTGGTGGGTCAGGTTGCCACCTAAACCCTGAATAAATGTTGAATAACAGAAAAAGACAAGATTTTATAAGGTCAAGAGAGTTGGTTATCCACTAATTTTGTCCCATATCCTAAATTATTTAGGTAAAACATGTTCAGCCACTGTGTGTCTTTTTTCCTTCGTTTTTTCTTTTTGAAATTCTTGGTCACTATTTATTTACAGAATTCAGTAATTCTTAGAACACAACAGAAAATTCTTCTTGGAATAATTTACCTTGAGATAAGTGTCAATAGCTCTGTAGAGATCATCATGATCATGTCTTGCAAAATCTGGTATGGTCTCAGCAATAGCAATGAATTTTGACAAAGGCAAATTCACATCTCTTGCAACCTCTTGAAGGTACCTATCCACAAGCTTAGCCACCTTCAACTTTGAGCTATGAGACGCTGAGGAGGACCTCCTACTTTCCTGGAACTCAAAGTCAATATTCTCAGCCGAACGAGACCTCCTTCTCTCAATGGCCAGCCTGGACCTTGGAGGGCTGGTTGGTGGACTCTGCCCTTGTGACATAAATTGTTCCAATATAATCATCACCATGTCCACATCATACAGCATATCATTTTTGTTAGATAGTGAGGGTATTAAAAGATCATTCACTGTGGCTTCCTCCAACTGAAGTCCTACCCTTCTAGCCAATTCCACCTTTGAAGAAGAAGAAGCATTGAGAATATTTGCTGCCTTCAAGAGCTTGAGAAGGAAGCTGCAAGACACAGCACCTTTCTCAGCTGGGAGCAGGCTTACTATTGACTCCAAAAGCAGGCGATGCTTGGAAGTTATTTCACTTGCTGAATCTGAATCTGAATCCGAGTCAGATTCAGCTTCCTTCTTGGCATGTCCATTACTCTTTGTGATATTTGGCAGCAACCTATATGCATAGATCTTTAGTGCATCACCAATGAGATTTGAGGGTGTCTTGCCACCAGATTTGATTGCTATCATGGTTCTCCAGTACAGGTCTATGCTCAATTCTGCCAAATCCTCAGCCCACCATCCCTTGCTTGTTGATTTGTGCCTCATGCTTTCGGTTTCATTGCAAGACACATCATCCCTCACCCTTCTGGAATGGCTGTGTGACAAACTCACCTTTGAAGGGTGGCTTAAGACCTTTGAGGCAATAGCTTCAATGCATCTGCTGGTAATTGCCAAGTCCTCTGACCAAAAAGTCATTGCTTTTGTGGTCTGTAGAGTAACAATAGAGTCCTTCCAGCCATGAAGAATGCAGGAGTTGAAGAAAACCTCAAGCTTGTATATCAAGTTCCCCTTCTCTACATCCTCAGTCATCTGCAGGTATTCGGCGGCGCAACGCGCGGCTACAATGTTGTAAGCACTGAGAGTGATGGTGATGCCATAGCAGAACTTAGCACACAGTTCAAATGCCTCTACCCCACCAGGGAAATCAGGGAGTTGGACTATTTGGTGCTGAGAAGAATCAGGAGACTCCAAGCACAGCCTTTGGAGCCGCAAACATTTGGACAGCAGCGGAAACTGAACAGAATCAGCGTGAACTTCAGATAATTAACATTTGAGTAACAACAAAAACATGTTACAAAAACAAAGAACTGATATTGTTAATGGTCAGAACTCAGAACACTAAAAAACTTGAAGAGCTTCTACTTTCTATCATTGGTGTCCTCAACTCCTGAAAAGTTTTAAGGAGCATACCTTGTGAAGAAGATATCTAGTTCCTTTAACTTGAATAATGAGGTCGCTTGAAACTTCAGAAGAAACAGACCTGCATACAAAGAAAAAGAACCTCATGTTACTCATCTTATGCTGATGGATCATCCTAAGAACAAGCAAGCAAATTGATCAGTTTGTGACTTGCCTTACTGACTCTGAAGTGTAGAAGGTGTCAGGGCGAGATCCCAGTTTCATAAACTTCATGGCTGTGTCAAATTTTCTTTCCCTCTAAATCATGTGTTACTCAGCACTAGCTACCATAGAAGTTGTAAAGCACAGTAGAAGTGAATCCAAGGCCAAACAGCTAGTGAAAGACGCTCTACACAAGACACGAAAGTGAATATTATCACTTTGTTATTTGCCTGTAATAAAGATTCCCGCCTAAGCAAACCCAAGTGGAAACTGAATCAACAGACCTCACACGAGTGTCAGAACCCTTAATAGAAAACTTCAGGAATTCTGAGACAGAAGAAAAAAAGAAAAGAAAAGAAGAGATAGAGTTTTCTTGGAGGAGAGATGATGTAAAAGTCCTAAGAGAAAAGGAAAACTAGGAGGTTTTGTTGTAGGAACAAATAATGTATAGCAGTTTAAATAAGTAGGAGTGGTAACAAAAATGGTCAATTGGAAGTAACTCAGCAGAAAAAACACTGCAGTGATGTCATTTCAGTTAAAATAGCATAGCACATTAACACCCCATAAGTGAGTGGGACATTTTAAACTAAATGGATCAAAGGGTAACGCAAATCCAGCCATATTGATGAATACACAAATAAATTGCAGAAATGCGCTTAAGTTAGATTTACTACATACACATAACTTAGCAGCAGAATGAAATTATTTTATGGTTGAAAAAAAAACAAAAACAATATCACTCTAGAATCGGAAGTGTGCTCAAGTAATATAAAGAATGGAGTTCAGAAAATACTAAAAGAGGGTATTTTACAACTTGAGGTAAGAGCATCTGTATACTATACAAATACAGAAACTGCCAATCCTTTATGAGAAAATTCGACCTGGAAAAAGTGTGTACCTTTGTTTTTAATTTTCTTGGCTTTGCTTTCGTTAATTACTCAGAAGATTACGATGTTGTAGGCTTTTTATTTTTTTTTGCTATAGAGACATGCCATTGCCAGCGTGCAATTCTAAAAGCAACTCCCACGTGCTTATCCTGCGCCCACTAGTGTCCTTCCTTCTCATCATTGCCACTGGAAAATTTTTAGTTTTCTTTACTTTCTTTTTATTGTATTTTTTTACCTATGAAGCAGTACCCTCAGATTATTTTAGTCAAACACTAATTTATTTTATATGCAACATCTTACGCTCCTCTCTCTCTCAAACCAAAAGTTAGAAATATAATTTACCTATAATAACATGTTTAAAAGGTTCCAGAAATAGTTTTGGAAATTAAATAAAAAAAGAGAGAAACAATAAAGTTACAGAAAATGCTGAAAGGAAGCACAAGATATACTATCACCATCTAGGGTGACATTTACAACTCCATTGGATAGCTTACATATAAATATTAATTCCAGCTTTATTGCACAAAATAAGCGTGGATAAAGATTGCCCTTGTGTTCTGCAACAATAACCAAAATGCCATTCCTCTCTGTTTTTAAGTCTTCTGTCTTGCTCATGACCATTCATTTTCATTTATTGCAAATGGTCCAGGAGATTGAAACTTTGCATATTATTGGAGTGCAGTTAAGAAACCAAAGGTTGGTCGCTTCTTAGATACAGTTGTTTGATTATTAGGTGAAGATAAGCTTTCTGGTGGCAGATTAAGGATTTTGATATGCTGAAAATGGAATGGTTAAAATGTGTTAATCTGGCAGTTGAGGGTTGTCTTCAACTTTGCTTGCCCTTGGATTTTTCATAAGGCAATAGCTTGCTTGTTGATATTTCTGTGCGTCTCTCTTTTTCAGTTTGATGATCTCATATCAACAATTAAAGGGCAGTGAGATCGATGGTTGTGGACCCTTTTATTGACAGAAATTAGAAAAGGAGATATATATATATATAGGGAGTTATGAGCGTATGATATTCATGATTGGTTTGCATATACTGTGATGTGTTTATGTGATTTGTCCAATGCTAAAACTACATATACCAATTTTTTGTCATCATAATTATTAGAAAAAGTAAGAGTGGAATATATAATAAAAGGGTAGGCTCAGGCCCTGGTTAATTATATGCTTAATCTACCCAAGCTTATTCCAGTTCCATAAACTACAAAACTTGAAATAAATTCAGTTTTATAGTAGTAGTGCTACAAAAGGATACATCATCTCAAAATAAAAGTTAATAAAAAAAATGATGCGACATTATTTAGCAATATAAATTCTGCTATTGTTACCAGATAGGGTGTTAAGCAATCCTTGGTTATCTGTTTTGATCTTGCGCTCCATTTACAGTGTGTTGTTGTATGAAGCAAGAAGATAAAATGTGATACCGACACGATCCGAAACCAATAAAGAGATACGGTGAAATTCTAAAATTTAATATGCAATGATATATAGTGTTTATAAATATCAATATATATTAAATTTATTAATTTTGAGGTAATATTATCTACGTATTATTAAATTTATTGGATTCCTATCATAACTATTTTAAGAATATATATATATATCAATTACATTTTTTGGAAAAATCAGTATGCAGAACCACCTAAAAAATTTATTTTGATATATTTTGAAATATCAAAGTATCAGTATCGGATACAATATGTCCTAGATATATACTAGGTAAAGTAGGATGATGAACAACCGGTGCAACAATCCTGTTGAGATATGGCTATCCAAAAGTATTTAGTGTTAAACGTTGTTGAAAAGAAACAACAACAGTTTTTTATATAAGTACTTCCACTCTGATTTCTTTAGTTATGTTCATTTCCAATTAACCTAGACTTTATAAGCATTCCCCTCCTGCTGCTGCTTCCTACAAAGTTCAAAGAGAATCCGTTACTCTAGTGTACTACTCTTGCTTAAGAATACTGGAATTAACACCGTTGTCTACCCGATCGGCCCCAAACTAGACAAGAACACGATCTGATCTAATGCTGAGATTTTTTTTTTCCCCTCCTAGAATTGACCTAGCACATGCAGTGGGAACCTTGAAAGGTTTCGTGGCTAATCAAGGGAACCAACATTGAGAGTCGTCAGATGGACCCTTAAGCATTTGAAAGGTAGCACATCATCATTGACACTGTTTTACAACGGATGGTATCTGCAATGTTGTATTGATAAATATAAGATTTATCTCACCAATGCTATAGGACAGTAGTTAAGAAAATAAAAAAGAAAATTTTTATCTTGAAAATACACGCTTTTATGTTTTTAATGCAAGGGACCTACCATTAAATTTTAAAATTTATTTTTTTATTTCTTTAACTATCATCTTTAGCTTACTCATTAGCAAAATCCTACATATAAATATATAATTAGATGGAGAAATAAGTCCAATGTTTATGCCTCAGGTGAAATTACCATTCAAGCAGCACTATAGTAGTGTATGTTGCTGTCATTAAAGCAGGCAAGGAGATGATCATTTGATTGAAAACTTTCCTTGATCAATAAGATAAAAAGCAGCTAGGTAGGGCTCTTTCCTATGATAATCAAAGTGTGATGTACGTATCAGCCAAAAGACACGGTATATATTTTCGCAAGAACAACTTCCATTACGAGAATTGCCCCAAAATATCTAAATCTATAGTATGTTCTGATTTCTTTCTTTCGCTTTTCATTCTTTTCCTTAATCATCCTATTGATAAAAAGATTATTGTTCCTAACTGTCAGAAGCACAATGGATATTCTATTTCTAATCCAGCAAAGTACTTTATTCCTTCAGTCACAATAAAGGAAAGAATACAACGTGAATTTTATTGTGCACGTGAACTACCCACCCGATTGCTCGATCTCTAGCTCTTCCTCTACATATATGATGAAGCCTAGGCATCTAGCCATGGCCTATGTGTCACAAAATGAGGCACCGAAAAGGACAGTTTCCATGTATGTTAACACCACAATTCGGGCAAAGAAGTGATACAAGATTAAATTAAACCCTATGTGGGCTAGAAGAGAACCAAAAACTAGCAGATCGAAGATAACATTGATGATGGTGGGGACTTTGATCGGTGCTCCAGCTCCAATGGCTTTACACTTTCTGTTTACTAAAATCTAAAGAGAAATGTTATTCGTACGTAACATTTGTGGAACACCAAATCGACATTCTTTTATTTATTATTGAATAAGATATAAACCTCATTTATTCAAGATCCCACACCTCATTCAATAATAAATATGAGTGCGTTGATATAGTATCCTAAAAATTATATGCAATTGTTCATATTCAAATGTGGGCACAACTCAACACTGGGAAATTAAAGTACAAACCGACAGGCTCAGAAGGTCTTGGCTCATTCAGTGTCTGGTGGAACCACAGACCCAAGGCCGTGTTGGCTCGATCAATGGTAGTTATGAAATTGAATGGAAAAGATAAGGGTAAAGAGTGGAATTAATGAGTGGGAAGATAGGGATCAGAAGTAGAGGTAAGTAAAGGAAAAGAAAAAGGGGTGTGGTGGTGGTGAGAGAGGAGAGCCACACACGTTGGTTGAGAGTGGGTCCTTATTGATGCCTCCCAACGGGGTAGCCAACCGACATGTGGGGCCTTATATTCCCTCCATTCTCATTTCATACTATCTTGTTGGGACCCTCTCCAACTCCGTAGAGAGAAGAGAATCCAAGTCTTTGCTTGCTGTTTGGGTTATGTACGAACCATAAATTCTAAAAAAGAATTGACTCAATTTAATTGCAGCTATATATGGCGATGCACCGCAGAGAAAAAACGAAGATAAGCAAGCACACATCATAAGTTGGAATTCATCACAACTCACAGTTAAAGAGCTAGCTTGTGGTCAAAGAAATATGCTCCACATGATTGCATGGATTTGAAGTTTAGACCCATCACTGTGAAATTGTACTCATACTTCAAATTGTCAATTATTGGAAATTTAATTCTTTTCTGACGTGAAATGGAAATTTAATTTGGTTGATGAACCAATATGTAGAGATCGAATGGACATATTCGCATCCTGTAGCCTTCAGGACTAAGATCAGTATTAATTGGGAAGTGATAGATGCAAACACAAAGTGCATACACCTTGCATACACTTTTTAAATCAGTGCATAAAAATATCTTCACTCATTAATTACGTCATCTATAACTCATTAATTGGGAACTGAATGAAATTGTATTTTCGGGAAAATTATTATCACGAATAGCCTTCCAAAAAATAAAAGAGCTTATCTAATCAGTGCCTTAAGGGGCTGGTTAAGGAATTAAAAAGGAAAATATTTGTATTGAAAATATATATTTTATTAGTTTCAATGTATAGGATCCACAATAAAACTTGCTTTTTCTTACTTCCTTAACTAGTGTCTTGAGCAAAATCCAAAATAAAATATTGAGGTAATTGGTATGCAAATTAAATTTACAAGGGACATTTTCGAGAATGTAGGATATTTTTACAAAAATATCCATGACAAAATATTGATGCGAGCAACAGTGGTTCAATGTTGTTTGTTGTGGTCTAGTGCCATCCAAGAGTGGTTTGGCATGGGACCACCACTGACCATTAATGGTCTGAAATTGTCTGATGATGATTTGGTGTCAGTCGACAATGGTCGTCCAATAGTTGTGATAATTGATATGGTTCAAGATTTGAGGGCAAGTTAGTATTTTTCATTTTCTAAAACATTATTCTCTTTCCATGGGAATCCAATATTCCCATAGAGGAGGATGAGAATAAAATTTGAACAATATTTTATTCTTGAAAATATAACTTGCTCCATAATTGTTTTGAAATCCCAAGCCAAACACGAGAATATTATATTCCTAAACTCATATTCTCAAGGGTACATCACACTGACCTCTCCTGAGATTTGATGAAATCTATCTTGGTGCGCTCCTCTCTATTTATCCAGGTGACATTGACATCCTTTGGATACACTGTTCATCGTGTAATAAAAAGAAGGTCAGTGTAATAATTTTACAAACTTAGGATAGGTTAGTGTAATAATTTCACAAACTCAAATACCTCTTGAGTAAATTTTACAAATAAAGGTGAGGTGAAATGAATTTCATCAAACCTTAGAAAACATCAATGTAATTTACCATATTCTCAAAAATGTTTAAAAGAATTTGTGAACCACGCATCCCTTAATATTGAAGGATTCAGTTTGCTTCTAGCGGTGAAGAATCTATAAGGACTTCATTAATTGGTTGATGTACATTATAATTTGGCACAAATGATTATTGAGATTCAGTAAAGCCTTGTGCTCAGTTTGCTAAGTTTTTTTCTTTTTATATGTTCATAATCCTTTCTTAAGCAATGATATTTGTGTTGAGTAAAGATGGTCATTGGGGCTCAAAATTAGGGAGACTTAAATAAACGGACTGAGTAATAAATCACAATTGTCAAGATATGGTGTTCAATTCTTTTTAGTGATTAATTTATTACTCAATTCATTGGTTTAAGTCTATTGAGTTTTAAGCTCCCCTTGACCACTTTGCTCAATGATTGGTATCAAAGCCAAGTTTGATTAGGCTATGCATGACGGTTTGTTTGTGCTCAAGTGTGGTACCAACCCTTTAGCATTGGGCCAAGACTTTGTGTCTAGCTTTGCCGTGAAAGCTTCCACCGGAGGAGAAGCACACCATGTTAGGCCTCATACTTGGGGAAAGATTGTTGGTTTCAAATGCAAGTTTGAAGTCTCATATTAGTTAAGTTTGTGCTAAGTGATTAATAGTATGTATGATAGAAGGACCCATAGACTCGTAACCTTAAGATTTTGGGTCAAGATGTGATATTCAACGCACTTTTATGGTTTATTACTTAATCAATTTATTTAAGTCTCCCAAATTTTGAGCTCTCCTCAACCACTTTGCTCAACAATTGTACATAAAGCATCAATATCTAGAGTTGACATCTAACAAGAGAGAGATAACATAAGACCTTGGGCTCACTTATCACAATCAAATTAAATATCTTGTGTCACTCTTGCTCTTAATTGTATATGTGAATATATCTAAAAACAACGTTACTCATACTCTACTGATCTATCCAGCACTCACGTGTAGCTTGTTTTGAGATTATTGTATAATAAAATTATAATTCTGAATTGATTTATAAAGTTTCGGCTTTGAATAACTAAGGTAACAGGTCCTAAAAATATATATTGATTCAACATTACACAAAGATCAATTTTAACATTTATTGAGATTGCTTATTACAAATGTTTATTTGAAATGATAATATAAAAAATAATCATATCAGTTGAAGTTTTACCAGTTTCCTACCATGATGCGGTTTCGATTTTCCTCTTTTAAGGTGAGTAGCAATAAAAAATTCTTAAGTATTCTGGGAAAAAGATAAAATATTTAGTCATTTATTCTATTCTACTTATTATAATTGACACGTTAGTTATTATATTGAAATATTAAAAAAGAAGAAGATAATGATCATTATCCATAAATTAATGTATCAAATAATAAATGAGGCTAAACAAATACATTGTCCTACTCTAATAGCAGCAAAGAATTTTTTTCCGGTAAAAACTCGTCCCTGCCCGCCTAATCTACCAACTTTTCTTATTCTTCATGTTATTGCAAAATATGGAATATAGTACTTTTAACCGCTACAAATGAGCTGCATGGACGTGGAAACTAAGGATTTGTGTATTGCAAACAGGATTTGTGTATATACTATTTAAGTCAATAAATAGCCATGTGGGAGAACACTAATCGAAGAGAAGAGCACATCCATGAAAGCGGCAGTAACGATTACATAATGTACACTACCAATGTTTGAATATGGTCTTGGGGTGATTCTTTGTCTTTAAAGCAAACTGGGAGGAGTATTTGAGGCATGGGGGTGATCGAACATCAAGGGCATATATATAATGTAGTTTTTCTGTGATGAGGTTATTTACAAGATATAGTCAGGTTTTGTGGTGTCACAAGTAGTGTACAAAAAGAGTTATGTGTGCTAGTTGTCTGGGTCTGAATGTTTGACTTGCTCCACTCCAGCTATGGTGAGTCTAAAGACATTCTTTTAGTGTGTTTGATTTCAGTTTTTCTGTTTCTACTTTTCAGTTTTTTAAATGAAATACTGAAAAAATTAAAAACTGAATTTCAATTTTTATTTTTTTTAATATTTTCTTTACAAAAATTAAAATCTAAAAAATTAAAATTTGAGAACTGAAAAGTAGCAAAGTAAATGCACCCTAATTATCTAAAACAAATGTTGCTTGGAAGCTTAGTCTAATAAAGCGACTTGCTTTTTGTAAGGGGGGAAAATACAGGAAGATTCTTTAGCCAATTGTTACTTTCCATGGTGAAATCGGTCTCGGGTTGATGCAATCATACGTACGAAGATATGCCTACTAAACATTACCAGCTTCGGAAAGAGCAAATAAAGATCAGACAATATTGCTTCGATAATATGCTAATCATAAAGGTGAAGGAACCAAAAAAATGCAAAGCACGATAAAGTTACGCTACTTGTTTGTTTAAAGGCAAGAAAAGTGAGCATCTAATTAGTGTAAAACAAAATTTAAGAGAGACAGATGAAAGAGACCGTGCGATCGTGCAAAAAAGCAACATTATATTTAACAAATTAAATCTAAGATTTTGCAGTAAAAAATTTGGATTTAATATTGTAGGAGGACACACCGGACCCCAAATGTCTTGGATCCAGACAAAATTCATAGGAGTGCGACGGAATAGATTAATGTTGTTCCCGTTGGAGAAATTTTGGTACTTTCCTACAACAATAAATGATTGTAGATATGTTACTAAAACATGTATTAAATATGTTTCAAGAGTATGTAAAATCTTTGTTAGTGTAAAAGTGGTAAGATTAGGTTACTATCAGCACGCCTTATCTAGCTTAGAAAATGAGTTATCATGGGAATTGTCTATTGTCGATTTAGATCACAGAAAATTAATGAAACTTCTCTTTTATGATTAGCTAAGAAGTATTTAATGAAAAATTACTTCCTAATACGTTTAAAAATAATTGTCACTTTGAAGAAAGTGATATATGTGTCTAGATATATTGATTTTTTAATGTATTATTTTATCCAAAGCAATAATTGTTTTGAAGCAGAAGAACTATTCTCCTATTTAGGTACAAATAGGAGAGGTGAGGAAACTTCATCCGTCTAATATTATATATATATACCATGTAAATGGCCAAGCTTTGGAGACTTAATTGTACAAATTGGGTGTGGGAAACTGATGAAGATATCAATCATTGAAATTTCAAAGGCAAAATTAGTACAACTATGAGTAATATTCCCTTTGCAAGAAATTGAACAAGTTGCAAGACCCCAAAAACTAAAATGACTTGGTGGATTATGGCTGGTCGGGCCATGAATGTGGTTACACCCGACACAAGCCCCTACCTAGCGAATTGCCATTTCTTGGAAGCAATCGATTTTGAAGTACCAAAAACCCAGGGAATCTCTCTTCTTCTTCTTCTTGTTGGACACAAGGAGCCGGAAGCATCAACTGTCACTGCTAGAGCCCTACGAGTTATCACTATTCTTGTCTCCTAAAAACTCCTTTATGTGACTTTAAATTTTGTAAGCATTAGAGGATACAAACAAATCCCACAAAGGCTAATAAAGAGCCAGTTAACAGTGATGGCATGCATGGCTCATGGCTTTGTGTGTGGATTGGTGCATCATGTGCTGGGTGTGGTCTCTCTTGTGCTCATCAACACCAAAGAGAGCTTTATTCTATTCCATGAATTGTAACATTCCCAGAGTCACGAGGACCAGCTAGTAGCGCTGGCCAAATTCTTTTGGCCATTGATAGAGGCCTAGAGGGATCGAGTACCTCTATTATGTGTCCCTTTCATCTTTTAATTTTCTCAATGATGCTGCTATCGCCCCTTCTCTTTTGGCTGAATTGTGATTTGTGAAATCCTTCATCATGTGGGGTCACTGTGTTTCTCTTCCCTTAGTTATAGACACATATGAACGGACAAGAAGTTGATAAAGAGAATACATATTAGCAGTACCAAGTTGGCGAGCCCCAAGTTCCATTCCACCTTAACTTCCATTAGCAATTAGAGGCAGGGCTAGACCACCCCTTAATTTGTTTTCTTTCTTTCTTTTCTCTTTTGTTTGTTAGTGGTAGATAACTAGATATATATATATATATCTATGTATGTATTCTTTTTGCATCTTTCTGTAGATATATCGGAATCACCTTTTCTGTAGATGTATCTTTTTGCTTCCGTGACTAGATCACATAATACTCATACCGTTTTGTATTCAGAGTCATCATCTATTTACTTATTAGTCTACAGTAGTCTAAATTTAAAATCCAATCTGAATTCTTTATGCTCGCGGATCGTTTGACTCAGTGATACCTTTCTCACTTTTTCTATTATTTTCAATGTAAGATTTCATCACTCACATCTCATCCACTATTTTCCTGAATTCCCAGCTATTCATAATTCATGTCACGTAACAAACATTAAGAATGGTGGGCAGTACTGTAGTCATTTAGCCACATTTGTAAAGTGTGGCTAAATCACCATCACTATTTGATTAATTAATTATGGGGAAATCATTCAAGGGTTAATTCGTTCACATGTTGTTAATTTTTTGCATCAAAAAACCGCTTTTTAACCAGCAAAAAGATACCTGTTTCTCTTCCTAATATGCCATGCATTGAACTACACTTGAAATAAAGCTAGCCTCTGCTAGCCACTTTGTATCCTCCAATGAATTTATGAGTACTGTAACTTTATTCCAGAGATGTATTTTTTTAGATAATTATGAAGGAAGGCTTAACCCATAAAGGGAAGCAAAATATAAGTGCAAGTATGACACAACAGCTCCAAAATAAAAGTACCAAAATATAAAAGACACTAGACTTCGAACTCCTGCAACACAACTATTACTCAAAATCAATTAATAACATCCCTAACAACACTCACAAATAAAAGAATCTCAACAATAAAAAGATAGAAGCCCCTATGTTACTTTTCACTTTTAAGATGGTTTTTGTCTTTTTCTCCCATTTTCTACGATGTCCAACCGTGAGTATCTTAATTTTATACGTCAACATATCTTTGAAAAAATTTTAGATACAAGTTTAACATTTTATTATTATATACATTAATAATAAAATTGGTGTATCCTATATATTATCAAGCGCTATCTTAAAAAGGCAGTGAAATTTACTCTTTTTTTGTTTTGTTTTGGTACATGTGAAATTTACTTTTGTTATAGTAAGTGTTACCGTGAGATGTTGTACACGCATAAATGTAAAAATTTCTCTGCATATTTTTTCTCGTTTATGTTTTTTTGTTTTTCATTTTTTCAGAACTCTTTGATGCTACTAGTATATATTTAGGTTAATGTATTGATGAAAGCAAAAGGCCTATTGTTCTGATGCATGCCGTTGGATTGTACATTTGTAATAGGCTAGAAAGGGGCCAAGCAATCACAAAAGGCAGAAATTAAAATATTTTTCACTTAATCTACTATATATAGTTCATCATAGGATTAGTACAACAGCAACTTATACTGCCCAGAGGCTTCATGAGGTTTATTTATTGACTTGTCCACTTGATTAGGTATACCCCAACCCCATGGGAATATGTGAACTAATTTAAGGTTAATTGGGGCCAATTCAGTATGTAAAGGGATGGAGAGATGGGCTAAAAGGGTACTATCTCACATCGAAAACTTTCCTCCTAATTCAATAAAATTTATGATGCGAAGAATCATAACTAGAAAATTGTTGATGGAAATAGCATCTTTTAGTCTCTCTGCAAGTCTTATGTCCGTGTGTTAACTTTGTTAGCTAGGTGGGGAAGGAAGAGACAAAGTGATGGCAAAGTTGGCTGAGACAAGCAGTCAAAGTTAAATTAAACAAGCTGGAAAGCTTGAAAATCACAATTAATTGTTGTTGCCTGGTTGTTAAAATGATGAGGAATATATTGAACTGGGGTTCCCTAATTAAGTAGCCACCCACCTTTGATGTGCCCTTTTGTCAAAGATTCGCGTGCGACGCATGGATTGAGCACCATGAATGTGACCTTGGACAAATTGTGCTTCAGCTTTATCTCATCATCATTATTATTATTATTGACTCACAAAACAAAAGGTAATGTAGGGATTCTTGTGTATCATTCTATGATTACTTGATCAGTACACTAATGCAATTATCATGTGCACTTTTCTGTAAGAAAATGGTTTGACATGAGAATTTATGCACACCTCACCATGTCGTCATATCTCCTACGGGTAAGTGGGTTTGAAATAAAAACTCAATTCGTTTTTTTCTTCTTTTTCGCTTGGCAGAGGGCAGCAATTGTGGAAATGACTTTCAAGAATTAATATGTTTGTTTTCCCACTCAAATATATATGAACCGTAGATGAGGATTAGACAGGGGCAGGGCTTACATTTTATAATGCAGTGTCAAATGTTTCTTAATTCCTACGGTAACTATCACAATGACGGATACATTTTTTTTTCCCTTTTTGAGTAAACATTCATATTATGTTTCAAATATTTAAAATAAAAAATAATTTGATTTGATTTGACTTTTTTTTAAAGTGGATTTGACTTAATTAAATTTATTCAAAAAATAAGTCTTATGTTTAACAAACAACATATTTACTACTTATTCTTGTCAGTAGATCATTTCTACATGTAATTGTCACTTTTCTTACGTCTCAAGAATCAAGAGCTCAAAATTACGACAGTATGAGATAAGTGTCTCATTTGTCTTTTTATGTTTTTATTCAACTTCTAACATATAACTAATATTTAATTTTTATTTACTGAGTGTTTAATTTTTATGTACTAAGTGTAAAAAAATTTTACATAGTCATTTAATTATATATTGTCACATTAACTATAATAAGTGATTCTCCCAAGTATCCACTACTTAAAAGTTGAAAAATCATGTAAATAAAATATTTTGATTAAATAATAAAAAAAATACAATAAAATGAGAATACGGGAATAACAAATACTTTCAAGAGATTTTTATAAAATTTTACAAAAATATGTAATATTTTTTTACTAATATTATTATAAATATATTAATTATTTTAAATAATGATAAAATGTTAGAAATATATTGTAAACACTGCATTTTATTCTTATATATTCTAACTTATGAGTAAGGCTAACTGTTTACACTATTTTACTTTACCACTTCTCCCCATTTTATGTCTTTCTTCCCTTTCTTTCATAACTCGCGGACAACACCTTAAGATTGAGACAAGTTTTTGGGTAGGGTTAAGTTATAAACACCTTTATTGTAAAAACTTCTTAACTTATTAATATTGCCTAATAACTCTCTTGTAAACTCGTCTTCAAATTACATGCCATAATTTTTTGAAAGTTGATAACTCTCATATTTTTCCTTAGTTTTCTTGAAACTTTTAGCTTATTGATACTTAGTTTTAATTTTTTTTGGTTGCCTTTTTATATCCTTCGATTCAAGTTCTTACATGATTACACTCAAGTTTAATCTTAGACTCTAGTAATATTTTCCATTGGTTTTATAGCTTTTTTGAAAAAGAATTAGGGAAACAATTGAGCTAAGAGTGCAAAGAAGTAAGAATTGAAGATGAATGTGTGTCAGAAATTCATGCTAGAGCATGAGTCCAGAAACTAAGGCCATACTATAGCATGGGTATTGTCAAATTATGATCTTCTCGCTTAAGCTACGCTCTAGCATGAGTGCATGAACGTGACATGTGCACTAAGTCTTTGTACTGATTCTGGCAGCCCATGATTGGCAGAAAAATCTAGGAGAAATGTATTTAGAAAGGAGGATTTACATGATTAGCACTAAGTAGGGGAAAAGAAGGCTAGAGCATTGAGGACAAAGGGGTTAAAGCTTCAAGAATTTGAGGAGGAGACTTCTCCTGGATTGTTCTTCAATTACTTATATATTTTTCTTTGTTTAAGGATTCTGCTTATTCTCCCTTCCTTTATGTTGCTTTTGTTTCATTTTTCATGAGTTGCAACTAAACCCTCTTTACTAAGGGTGATTTATCCCTATGTGTTTGATATTATGCTAACGTTAATGAATTTGTGCATTGTTCTTATTTGATGGTAAGCATTGCATTTATATTTATTTATCTTGAATTACTTGATCATCTATTTAGGATTATAAAGGTTATTACAAATTCTAAAAAAAGAGCAAGGGTCATGGCTATGAATGCAATGTCATGAATTGAATGACACCTAGAGATAAACAAATATGATTCATGTGGTATTTAAGGACTTGAGAATTAAATCACTCTAGTTGGAATTAAGCATGCTAAGAGACCAGGTGTTTGACTCTAATTAAATAGTTTTAGATGATATTTGAGAAAGACTTTTAATGAACCTAGGGATCCTATCATCACTTAGTTGAATTTGAACAGGACATATCGAAGTTTATATTGCATATTATTTACACATCGCAAAAGTAAATTATTCCAGCACTTTATTCCATCAACTCTCATCATATCCCAATTACATTTTTTAGCAATTTAACCTTTAAATTGCTTTTTGATATTTTCTCTTTTTAATTGTTCAACATGTCATCTAATTAATTAGGATTGATAATTGAATTATTTATATGGGTACGGCAGCTTTCTCTTTTACTCTATTATTTGACAACTTAGTATATTTGCTGGTATCACTCTCTTTTGGTAGTGATCAAATTTTCAAATGAAATTTTTCTTAATATAATTCATATGTTTGAATTTTAATGTTAACAAATCATTTTGTATTATTAATTTTTATATTTTTATTTATTTAAATTTTTTATCTTATTATTATGATATTAGTTCTTATTTTTTTTTATAAATTTAATTTATATACACCGTTAACATAAAAAAAATTATATACGATATCAAATTATATATTATTATATTATTAAAAATGTTTGACTAGTCATCCACTACTTTAAAAGTTTTATAAATATAAATATATGATTAGATAATATTATCAAACTATTAAATTATTAACGTATTAAAATTAAATATTTTTTTATCAATAGGTGAAATCTTATTTAATTAGATCCTAAGTGAGTGGTTAATTGAATTCACCAACCAGTACAAAGTGGACACAGGGCGTTGTCTTGACCCTTCTTTAATTCATTGTTGTCTGGAGGCAACTAGGCAATAGGCATCAACTTTACGGAAAGAAAGAACAAAAGGAACAAAAGGTTACATATTATGAACATTATCTGAACAAAACCTCTGCTTCGGATAATCTCTATCTCTAGCTTGACAGGATCAAGATCGGGATATGCATTGCGTGTTATTCAACTCAGCCTTTGCTTTTATTTTCACACCCTGTTAATCATTACGTTCTTAACGGGTTTCATTCTTAAATATTATTCCTTCTATTTTTTATTAACAGTTACAGTAAAAATTGAGATAAATTAATACATTAAAAAATTATTTATTGTCTTTTAAAATATCTATCAACTTTAATTAAATATAAATATTAAAAAAGATAATAAATTATATTAATAATAAAGTAAAATATAGTGAATGGATTAATTTATTTTTATATATTAATTAATACAATATAATATTTAAGACTATTATTAAATGAACTATTTTGAAAATATAAAATTAATTAAGAATAATTTTTAATAAAATTAATATTTTATTAAAATGTAGAATTGAGATATATTCTAAAAGAGAGATTGTAATATATCTTGCACCAAATATCTGAAAAGGATTGATCAAAGTTTGACGAGAATTGTTCATCCTAATCACATTTTAACCATTTTGTTCCTTATGTCCTGGATGCTCCACGACCAACATCATAGTTTTTTTTTTTTTTTTTTTGTCACTCACTCACACATGGGGGGAGGGACTTTTGAAGGCTCTGTCAATGTGCAAGTTGAACTTGCATGCCTTCGATTGTGTGGTTTCCTATAGAGGCAACTAGATTGTCACTTGACTATAAGCCTCAGCCACCACGAATATCATAGTTTGTAACTTTGTACTGCAGGGATTAATTAACTTGTGTAGTTGGGCTTGCAAAGTGCTATAGGTGTAGTAAATGTAGACCAAAATTAAATCACGAATTTGATACTAAAATGAGATTTCTTAAAAAATGGGAGAAATTGAATTCCAAACAGGAAGTATATATAGCCAATTAGTTCCTCTGCTTTTTTGTTTTAAGCAATTCAGGTGTGCTTAGTTTTAGAAAACAACACTTTGTTTTCTGTTTTTTGTTTTTGACGTTTTTTTAATGAAAATAGTGAAATCTGGAAATCAAAATTAAAAATTAAATTTTATAATTTTCACTGTTTTCTTTGTAACATACTTAAAAACAAGAAACTAACTAAAAATAATAAATAAATACTAAAAAATTATTTTCTCAAACCAGTTGAAATTTTAAATTCCCAACAATCAAGCGATTACTTCTTTAACACTTTCCATATAAAAACTCACTCTTCAACTCCTTTTAAAATTTCCTGATAAATCTATATATATATATATATATTTGACTCACGCCGTTGAGCAATAATTTTAAATGAGTAGAAATTTAATTTAAATCTATTACACATTTATAATGTATGTATGTAAGCAAATAATTAATATCTTATAACATAAAAATAATTCAAATATTATACAACAAAAACATAATAAATCTTAGCAGGATATTCACGAAATATTTTAACAAGATTTATGAGCAAAATCATGAAAAAAATCATCGCCTTTCCTTCTTTCTTTCCCCTCCGCTTTTCTGATTTTGTATATATAAATGTATTAATTATAATTAAACCAGAAAAAATGTGAGGCTAGAAAAAGTAATAAATGATTTTGAAACTGATAATCAAATCACCAGATTGTGTAGAAAGTATACAATCTTCAAAATTTGATTTTGCGTAAACCAACACATTAATTAATTGCTATAAAAATTGCTATGAAAACAATGAAGTAGTAGAAAAAAGAGAAAAATTCTAAAATTGAATATCAAAATCGAGAATACGTAAGTCAAGGAAAAATGAATTACCTTGCATTGATATGAAAATTGCTTACAGAGCCCTAAAACAATTGCTTCGATGAAGCTGCACTGAGAAGCACAATAGAAACTAAAACCGAAGAAATCATCAAGAGCACCCAAAAAAAAAAAAAAACTCAACAAAAAATTTCAAATTTGATAACACCTTTGCCAAGTTTTCCACAACAATCATTTTCTTTTGCATCCTTGAATATCATAAACCAGCATGTCAAACCCTTTCTGAACATCATAAACCTTTCCAATCATATTAAAATCATATTCAAGCAAATAAAGAGAGAAATCTTACCATGGGAATTTTCTAAAACAAATCCTTCACCAAAATTGAACAAAGAAATTAAAAAAATAAAAAGTTATCAGCAGTCAGCCCTCAATCAAAAAGTTATCAAAACTTCTACAACAAAATTCTAAAAGATTGAAAAAAAAACAATATTTAACCAATTTGCAAAATCCTACTGCCAAAAGGATAAAAATGCCCATTGTTTGAATGTCAAGAGTAACCAAAATAGCATAAGTCAAACAAAACCAAGAATTGATCCCCAGTTGAAGAATTGTCACGACCCAATCTGGGCATATAAAGTCTGTTTATACAAAATAACCATGAAAGTTAAAGTTTTATAAATACAACTCATAACAACTTCATGATATGCATAGACTATATATCATGCTCTACGATCCGGGATACTGCCTACAAATGTACTAGAGCCCTATAAAACAAAATAATAAATATTTCACCTAAGTGAAGCTCATCACTGAAACTCTAGTGCTGTTGAGACAAGGGTGGCTGGGATGCATCCACAGCTGCTTCTGTATTTGTAAAAGGAAATAAAGAAGGAAGGGATGAGTATATTCAAAAATAGAGTGAGTAAATCCTTACCTGAAACCCCCTTCATGGGACATGAGAAATAATACATAATGTAACATTTGCAAAACATTTATATTTATTTTACATAATAGCTATAAGATCATAAATTTGCTGGAAACATAAAAACACCATGATATTCCTCAAGGCAGTACAAAAAAGAACAGACTATCCATGAACAGTAATATGATGCTCAGTCCCTGGCGAACGTGAGCTCATAACTAAGTTCATAATGGTCCCTGGCAAACCATGTCCCTAGTGGATTGATCTAGATAAGATTGAGTTTCCCCTTAACAGGCCTTGGTATACCAAGGTTAACGGAATAACTATAGTTAACTCACAGCTCTGTTTCTCTCAGTAGTTCTTAATTTTAAACCAATCTTTTCACAACATTTCATAAAGTCTCTTATCTTAGGACTCAAAAGCTTTTCATATAACAGTATTCAATACCAATAATCATGTAATTATCATAACAACTTTAAATGTTCAAAATTCACGGTTCAAACCTCTATAATCTCGTTTCAACAACAATGGTCCCATGATTTTGTTAGAAACATGTTCATGCTCTTAGATTTCAAAGCACAGTCACCAGTAGTGATTTCAAATCTTTATATAGAAATCTCTAATATCATGATATAAGCTATGTTTTCATGAAAATAACCCTATTGCATAACATACAAGTCACGGATGTGAATCCACTCACCTGGAATTGTAGAATGAGTAAGAACAGTACAAACAGGACTCTGGGGGTAGGTATGACACCAATATCTGTCCATACAGCCATAATACTTTAGATTAACCTCTAATGACCCCTAAATACTTTGACACAATGAACAACCTCACTCCCTTAATTAGTGTGAAGCCCACCATGCCAACCCCCCAAATAAGGAGAGATTAGAGGAAATATGAAGCAAAACTAGTAAAATCTCTTACCTTTAAACCTTGGAAGTGAAAAATTGGAGTTAGATTGATGAAAATGGAGTGAAAGAGGGGTAGAATGGTGTAGGGAGATAAAGGTTTGTGTTTTAGGGGGGTGGGAATCGTGTTTTGTGGTTTAGAACCCAAAATGGGGATTTATATAAAATTTTTGAGCACTGCAACTCTCAAGTAGCGCTACACTGCTTATCAAAGCGCATGATTTTTATGGTTTGCACCTCCTTAACAGGACCACTGTAGCGATCTCCATAATGGGTTTCCTTAGATCTTTGAGTAATAATTCAAGTACTGATATGTATTAGGTTGGGTTGTCTCAATACTTACTTATTTACATTTCTTTTACTCAAGTCAATCCCCTCATTTATTTTACTCTTCATTAACTTTAAAATATAAATACAAATAAGGAAATACCCCTATTTGGATTCAAATAAAATATCATAAAAATCAAAATCTCAACAAATCAAAATCTAAATTTTGAATTTTAGTTCAAATTCGGAAATTTTCAAAATTTTCTAAAACGAAGTGTTTGAAGGTCTCATAAAATTAATTAAAAATCATTCTTTAACTTGTTTTCCTCTTGGGAACAATTATTGAGACTTTTGATTCCAAGAATGTGATTCTTTTATGTAGCCTTCCAAGGAGGTGTAGGTTCCAGACTTAGTGGAATTCGGGACTTGAAACAATAATAAGAGTAATTGCCACCCTTCCTAGTTTAAAAAAATTTTCTAACCTTTTTATTTAAAGCTAGGGTATTATAAGAACCAAAAGTAGGGGGAAAAACTTCACCTTGAATAATTGTACTTGTCGAAGATGCTTTGTTTCTTCTCCTTTTGCATTGTTGCCTAACTGCTCGCCACACAGCTCCTCCCCTTCTGGTTTTGTTTCGCAATGCCCAAAGGCTACATTGTTGCACGCCTTTGTCCATCATGGTGCTCTAGCTTGTTGCAATCAGATTGTTCATGGTCATCTTCATCCCCATTGTCATCCATTGCAACACAGTACGGCAGTCAGTTTCAATTGCTGTAATTGAGTTGACCTCATATCCATTACCAATGTCGAAAGAACAAGAGATGGTAGAAGAAGAAGTACGTTGTTGATGATGATGATGCATTTGATTTAGGATTTGGAGGATTAGAGAAGAAGACTAGAAAAATGAGTGGAGAGGTGATAAATGATCTTATAGCAGGATTTCTTCTGGCGAAGGAAGGGAAAGGTTCCTTTTTTTTTTTTGGAGAAGAAAATCCAAAAGTGGAGAGCTTTGTCTTGAGCCCCACGGAACACATTTTCGAGGAGGACAAACCTTGAACCACACAAACTTTTCTAATTCAATTGATTAATGCATTGATTTACAAAAAATCAATTTTTGAAAATTGCATACTTTTTATACAATCTAGCACTTTGATGATCAGTTAATACATCAATATACACAAAATCAATTTTTGAAAACTGTATACTCTTACAAATATGGTCTTTTATTATCAATTTTGAAAGCATTTATTATTTTTATTAAATCAAAGTCATTAATTATTTCCAGAAGAGAATAATGACTAATGTGATATTTGGTAAAAATATTTTGGTAAGGAAAATCTTTACCATTGCTTGACAAATGGTATTGTCCATTAGTAGCACTACTTAAATTTTACTAATAATAAGATTCTATTAATTAATATATAAAAAGGAGAGGTATATATTAGAAAATTCTGCCAAGTGGTAGTTCTCTAGAGCCCTTCTCTTTAATTAAAATAGAAAAGTTTCTAATTTAGGAAATATAAATATTAAATTTAAAAATAAAGTAACTTAGTGGAGAGCATTTAAGTGTAGGTAGAATTTAATACATGACATTTAAGCGGACAGTGGAATTTAGTGATAGTATTTAAGTCGATGGTGGAACTTGTGAATAATGTTTAATTGTATAATGTACTATTCCAATATTTTTTTTTATGAGATTAGTCCATGCGATTTTACTTGAAATGATAATGGTTTTGTAAATTTCTTTCTTTGAAATTAAAGAAGTTGAAAGAAAAAGGATGGATGTGCGGAAGAGAATGAATTATATGTTCAATAATCGGTTATTGTACATAACATTTTTGTGAAATTTTTCTTTAAAATTATTTTATCAGTATTCTAAAGAACAAGGAGGGAGAGGAAAATAAAATAATTTATTTTAATTTGACTTCAAATTTGAATATACATATTTTTATTCTTCTAAAATATTGAAAAATGAGGAACAAGAAGAAAATAAATGAGACACTTTTAGAGTTATGTGATTTCCATTTAAAAATTAAAAGTAGATAATTTTATTATTATTTAGTTATTTTTAATCTAATTAATCAATTAAATTAGTTTTATAATAATTATTATATTTGCTAAAAAGATTTATCTCGTGCAATGCACGGGTTCAAAATAATGGTTTTGTAAATTTCTTTCTTTAAGATTACTTTATTAGGAAGTTGAAGGGTGAGCAAAAGATAATGAATTTTTATATGCAAATCACTATAAAATGAATTATATGTTCAATAATCAGTTATTAACTGTACATAATATTTTTGTGAAATTTTTCTTTAAAATTATTTTATCGTGATTTTAAATAATAAGGAGGGAGGAGAGAAGAAAATAATTTATTTAAATTTGATTTAAAAATTGAATATATATATATATATATAAATATTTAAAAAAAGGAACAAGAAGAAAATTAAATTAAATATTTTTAAAGTTATTTGATTTCCATTTAAAATTTAAAAGTAAATGATTATATAATTAATTAGTAATTTTATTATTATTATTATTTTTGTAATAATTATTATATTTATTAAAGAGATTTATCATTTGCGTTGCACGGGTTGAAAATACTAGTTTTATATATATATAGTAATAAGAAGATGCCGTTGCATCCTGCTTACCCTTACTTGTCTTATTTGTTGAAGTAAAAGTATTTGTTCATACATTCTTCGCAGAAAAAGGACAGCATGAAGAGTAAAAATGTTGAAGCTTTGACGGAGTGTATGTTCCTCCAAAGAAGAAATTATTAATACATGCTGACTCCAGAAGCAAACATGGACTCCTCTATTATTAATACATGGAATTTTAGAAATCCACATGTGATGATTACAGTTAAATAAGTATATTTTAGTTTTATAAGTGTCGAATTAACATGCTGTTTTTTTTTCCCATCAATGGTGCAAGCCTATTGTTAATTTTCTGGTAAATAGCAAGAAAAAGCAACAAAAGGAAAAAATACATACAATGCTAGGTTGCCTTATTCTATTATTAATTGATATCACGTTAACACTTATACAGCTAAAATTCACATTAAAAAAAATGTGATCCCTAAGGTAGGTTTAGTTTGCATTTTTTTTCTCCTATTTTTATTTGTTATATTTTATATTTTCATGATTTTACAAAAAAAATAGTAAAAATAAAATACGAAACCATGAAACAAGATTTTATCTTTTTTATTATTTTTATTATTTTCTTTATAGAATCTTTAAACATGTAAAATTGTGAGTGATCACAGAGGGCCACATGGGCATACATATACAAAAGCTGGTTGGAGTGTGGACAAGACTAGTAAAAACACTGGGCCCAACCCAAACAAATCTCAAGTCACTCAATGGGTTCATGTAGCCATGTATAATGACAAATAAGATTTGGGGCTTTCACATTCAGAGCCCACAGTATAAAAGCAGTGTCCAATGTTCATGCTATGATTTTTTGATAAACAAGTTCACGCTATGATGCTAGCATGTAAAATTGTGAATATTGTATTGAGAAAAAAATAAAAATGAAATTTTGACTATTGTCGCTCAGCATTGTCAATATTAGCTTTTAAATCTGAATTCATTCCCCAGTGAAAAAATAAGGGCTAGTTGGAGACAAATGGAGAGACAACAATGACAAAACCTACACACCAAGAAACTTTCACGGCACACGTGCAGTCTGCGGTTGCAAAGTACGTGCACTGTTTGTGAATGATGATCACACATTCGATCAAAAACAAAAACGGTGGTCACACACATAACAACCATTTATTCTGCTATAAATATTTGAATAATTTTTTGTTACATAAATATTGGAATAATAATGGCCTTTTTTAACCGATATTAACTAAAATAATCATTTAAATACCAAACTCTTATTTTGTAAAGATTAATTTCTCATGTTCATTCTATTTTTATATGAGTGAAATCGGTTAAATAGAAGTAGATTTTCGATGACTGAAACACATAAAAATTGATTAAGATAAACAAGATTTCCCCTTTTTTCTCAGTGAAATCGGTTGGTTATAACTAGATTTCTAACCATTTTTTTTTAACCTAAACTCAATCAAGTATAAGTAGATTTCTACATTTTGCAACGACTTTTATTTATTCATGGCAATTTTTAACCTCCACAAATTTGTTTGATTTAAAAATAATATTTTATTTTTGGAAAGCCACTATAGGAAAAATCACACCGTGAATCAAAATCAAACATAATTACCGAAACTAAACACTATAGACACACAAAATTAGAATAAAAAATGTAAAAAAAAAGCCAAAATCAAAGAGAAAAATACAAAGGAAGCAGACAAAATAATTATCTATCATCTAAATTCTTAGAATAATTATCTATTTTGTGGTGGTTTTTAACCTCCACTTTATTGTTTGATTTTTTTAAAAGAATATATTGTGTTTTTGGAAAGTCACCATAGGAAAAATGCCACTATGAACCAATAATCAAACATAATTAGCCAAATTAAATACCATAGCCATACAGAAAATCAGAATCAAAATAAGAAATAAGAAGCATAATCAAATGCACAATATTTTTCCTATGGTGTTTGGTTTGGATAATTATGTTTGATATTGTGGTTCATAGTGGCATTTTTCATATGGTGATTTTTCAAAAACACAATATTTTTTTTTAAAAAAAGTAAGATAGCAAAGGTTAAAAACTGCAGCAAAATATATAATTATTTTGAGAATTTAGATGATAGATAATTATTCTCTTTGCATCTCTTTGATTATGGTTTTTTTTCCATTTTTTTATTCTCATTTTGTGTGACTAGGGTGTTTAGTTTGGCTAATTATGTTAGATTTTGATTCATAGTGGCATTTTTCCTATATTGATTGTCCAAAAATGCAATATTTTCAAAAAATAAAACAAAATTGCAGAGGTTAAAACTCGCCTCAAATAGGTAAAAAATGCTACAAAATGTCAAAAATCTATTTATACTTTAACGATATCTAGTTAAAAAAATGTTGGAAATCTATCTATAGCCAATTGATTTTGCCAAGAAAAAAACAGGAGAAATCTAATTTATCTTGATTGATTTCTATTTGTTTCGGTCATTAGAAACCTACTCCTATTTAATCGATTTCAGCCATATAAAAAGTGAATGTGTGAAATTAATTTTCACAAAATGAGAGTTTGGTATTTAAGGAATTTTTTTAAATTTATATCAATAAAAAAAACCCATAATAATGCCATGTAATCATGCTAATTCATTCAAATCATCACAGATTTAAGACATATATATAAACAAATCAAAAGTAATAAAAGATAATTATTTATTTAAAATAATATTTTATAAACTAAATAAAAGACTTTTTAAAGATAAACTTAGCGTATTCATCATCGGAAGCAATAATTAACCTCATTGATTCTCGCCTTAATCAAGTGTCAAGGCTTCGATTATCGTATTCGGAATGAAACGATTTTAAAATTTATGATTAGCTTCTATCCCCTAAATGACCTACAGTATGTGAAGATAGTAGTCTCTGTGTCCTGCAGTGTGTGTATATGTATATTGTTATGGTTATAATTAAGATAAGATTTAAATGTAAACTAAAAAAGGTTTTTAACCAGAAATATAATTAATTCACAGCCCAACCGATTCGAACGGCTGGTTTTCAGAATATTAACTCAAAGATTTTTTTAAAAAAATCAAATTATTCTAATAAAAATTCTAACAGCAAAATTTTAGGTCATTCAATATTTTTTTTGAACATTTATATGCTCATTCTCGATGCAGAACTATATGTATAAAGTGACGCACGTCATTTACAAAATAGAGAGGTATGCATGGCGTTCTACTTGATATTTGTGATATCAAATTTCCACTAATTAATATTCACGGATATATATATATATATATATATATATATATACACACACGCGTCGTGGATGCTATAGTTCCTATTAATTCTCGTTGAGATCAATCAATTCTGTGAAGAGAACATTTCTGTTCTCATGATTCGTTTAAGATATATGACATATTCGGCGATACTTTCAAGCTTTAAATTTTTGCACAGTTCAAGGCAGCATGAGGATGAATAGAAATGCCATAAGGAATTAAGGATAACTGGATAAGATAAGGATAAATGCTAGAAAGTGAAACAGGCTTGGAGACATTTGGCTAGGATCGAGACTCAAGTCATACACGTATACGAGGATTGGAGTTATATTATTTGTACTTATTATATATGAGATATTATATTAATTTATATTTTATTTATTATTGAATTATTTATACTTATTATATATGAGACATTATATTAATTTATATTTTATTTGTTATTGGATGACGTATACACTCTACTTAGAATAAACCCTATCCAATATAGTAGATAGGATTTCAATAAGTATAATATTAAAGACAGATGAATAGGGAGACGGCAGGCATGGGCAGAGCCAAGGAGGCCTCTTAGGCTATGGCCTCCAATCTCCTTCATTTATTTTATATACTTATTTATAATTATATAGTCTTTCTAGTATGATAAATAGACTAATATTTTATATTGGTCCCTTATAAAATATTTCTGGCCCGCTATTGCAGGCAGGGGGCATGGCCCCTTCTCCCCTCAATATTTTTAATATATATATTAGAGGAGAAATAAAAATATTATTATTTGTAAATAATTACTAGAATAAAAAAATAATGAGCGAAGTTAGATATAAAATTAAATTGTACAACAAATGATTACCATACACCTTCTTATCATTGGATTTGATGAATAAATGGGATGAGTGGGAAGTACACATCACATCCAATATTGGTGAAATGTGTGATGCGTATTTATTATGCAATTTAGTTGCACATAAAATATTATTAAAAAATTATTAAACGGCCTAGCTAAAAAAATGTAAGTGGGTTAGTTGATGGTTGACGGGAGTTATAGATCATGGAAGCATGGAATATAAGTAAAAGAATGAGAAACTGTTTTATTCGTTTTCTATTTAGATGTACATACGCAAGGTGAACACATGAAAGAATCACTATATAATCATAATCGTCATCATCAACCTCACCCTTCCCAAATACATCAATGAACAAACACAACCCAAAACGAAAACATAAATACAGAAACCAAAAGAAAAATAAATAAAGCTAATCCAACAAGACCATATAATGATGATAACAAAAATCAAATTTAATTTAAGCCAAAGCCATGGCAACTATGGTTCCAACAAGGGCAGTGCCAGCAACGAAGGTGTTGCCAATGGAGAATGCAGCAGAGGGTGCTGGAGCCGAGGGTGGTGGCTCTGTTGGGGCGGGGCCACCGGGTCCAGGTGCAAGGCTGCCAGATCCTGGTGCTGGTGGGGAGGTGGAAGTGGAGGGGCTAGGTGCCTCAGATGGAGAACCTGGAGATGGAGGAGCAGAAGAAGAGCTTGGTGGAGGAGTCACTGGAGCAGGTGCTGGTGATGGTGATGGCTTCTTCGTGGTGGGTGCTGGGGCAGGTGCTGATTTTGGTGGCTGTGTTGGGGCTTGTGCTATGCATGAGGTGGCCAAAAGGCCCAAGATCAAAAACACTTGCAATGAAGCAAAACCCATGTTGTAGTAGTCTTCTAGAGAAACAAGAGAGAACAATAGGGAACTGTTTTGAGAAAAAGAGAGGTTTGAGTTATGAGTGAAAGATAAAAGGGGGAGAGGGAAGTATATATATAGAGAAAGAGGCGTGTGATTGGTAGTGGACAGCGAATAAATCAAATGAATAATTGGTAAGATTCCTCTAATGTCTAAATTAATATGTGCTACCTCCTCCTCTTAAATGATTGTGTAATGCTGGTACAACAATATAGCGTATATTTATAGATGAAACATTATGATCTTCCCATTTTTTGTTTATAATATTGCCTAGCTATTGCTTATTGCTTGTTGCTTATACATGTACCGTACCAAAGGCGGTGCATGTGTGATGTGACTTCGCGACTAATGGTTCAATTACGGAACCGTCAAATTATTAAATATATACCATATTTGTTCTCACTGCTTTATGATGATTTTCAATTTGAACAAGTTAACCAACACATGTGTTGGTTCAGAGGTGAGTGAGAGGTCGCTATCTTTAGTGCAACCGCTCCAGGGCGGTTTCTCTGCAGCCTCCTTCCTACTACCCCTTCCCATTTCCTGTCTGTCTTTACGCGTTAACTTTTCTCACTTCGATTTTTTCAACAATAATGGTTCCACTAGAATATTACTACCATTCAGGTTGCAGTATTTGTTGATTTTTTCCGTTGTTATCATCATGGATCAAGTCAAAGAAACTAATGGATCAGGTCAAAACGTGGGTCCTTTACGTCACACTTGACCGTTTCTAAATTGTTTTTACAGCTTATATTCATGATTTTCATCGTTTTATGGTTTTAATTTCTGTTTGGTGTTGAGCTACGCGTGTCCTTCTTTTTGATGAAGTTTGATCAACCTTTTCTCTCTATTCTTCTAATGTAAAGTCATCTATGTTTTGTTATTCTCAGTTTTCTTATCAGCAATTAAACTTGGATATATTGGCTTTTTAAATTTAATATATATTTATAGGAGTTTTTTGGTACACAATATATATAAGGTCGAGTTTAATTATCATGTATGTATCTGTACCCAAAAAAAATTATCATGTGTGTATTGATAATATACAAAATATTTTTATACTATTAGCTAATAAAAATTGTCATGTAATTCATTCTATAATTAACTCTAATTTAAATTTAAAAAAGAAATTACATACAATTGATTATTTATTAATTGTTTATTAGTTGACACTAGAAAGATGTTTTATACTTTACCAGACAATTAAACTCTACGTATAGCTCTACTTTGATCATTGCGGAGAGAGAGAGAGAGAGAGAGAGAAATAATGCAAATTGAGCATTGCATGAGAAAACAACTAATTGCATGCTCATATTCCATCTCTTCCCAAATAAATATATTAATAACAGTATTGCTATTTTGTTGGAAGGAGCTTTTAACATATAGTATTTCCATAGGAAAATTCCAAAGTGCATTGCATATTTCGTTGTCTGGAGAATATAATTTCCTGTAAATTATTTAGTGTTCTGAACATCATGATTGGAGAGACTTTAGTGGACCTTGGAGAGTACGAACCGAGCGAACACGATCTATTTTAAGTTTTTTTTTTCACTAACAAAATTGGTGGCATGAAAGGGTTAAGATGGGTGATTTGGCATATAATTTACTACTTGAACACCCAATTTTTTTAAACACATCACTTATAAAATATATGGAATCTACCAGTTATTTTTTCTCTCTCTATTACTCCTTTCACGTCCATTTGGGACCATATGCATGGGTTTATGTTGAAATCGAATTTTGCTTTGGCATAATGGGTGACCAAAACCAATATACCCGTTGTCATCTTTTGTCGATGGACTAGAGTGGGGAAAGTCTTCACATTCGTATTTTTTAAAAACTTAAACTGAATGGTGAACAAAGAGCTGGCGAAAGCTGGCAATCATTTGATGATTATACTAATGTAAGCTTATTCGTACTTTTGCAATTTCTTTATGTTTGTGCCGTAATGATTGGCTTGTAAAATATATGGAAGTTTTGATTTGGCTAGCCCATCTTCAATGATTATACGATTAATTCATTGTGTGAAAAACAGGACATTAGCCCTTTTAAATATATTGAACAGTTGTCATCTTCACCTAATCGTACAAAATCCCCATCGAAATCTTATCCACCCTAATTAATTAGTAGCAACCGATCATGGTCTATAAATCCTAATGTGTGTGTGTGTGTGTATGTATATATATATATATTCTATGGAATTGCTTTGATATAATTTTGGATTGAAGAGCGGTAGTTAGATTTTCCAAACTATGTTATGGTGTTGTTCCGATTCCAACTTTTATTGTTCTGGTTTAGTGAATTCAGGTGCAGATATAAGTTAGCCTAGCTTATTTGAGCTTTTCTTTAATTATTATGTAAATTCAGGCCCGGGCTTTAAGGAGCCTATTTAGTCTATTAGCCTACATCATTTATGCAATTGAAAATTTGCAATATATTTGTTTTATTTATTATATTAATTACTATATTTATTTTATATAGATTATATAACAATCTGGTCATATGTTATGTTTATTTAAAAAATGCCACTAAGGGGAGGCACATCCAATACCAGCAGGTAGGACGCCAGTGCCTGAATTAGGGGTTCAGTCAGTTGAGGTGATAGATACTTACTAGGCTTAGCCCAATATTCACATATACCCTATCAAATTGAGTCAATCCAAGACCACTCATAGGATTAATTGATATTGCTTCTAAACAAATTTCTACTAAGGGTTGTCCATCAATTAAGGATTTTAATACTTAGGGGAATTTGAACCCATGACTATGGGGTAGCCATGGACTTAAACCATTTTTATGTAACATATGTAATGCAGGCTTATAAGTTATTGGATCGGGTCAAACTTTTTAATGTTTTCACAGTAGGTTTAATCTTTTTTAAGCAAAACCTAACCAAACTTATACGGTGCTAGGTTGAGTGAGACAGGTGCCCTACGTGTAGTGTTTTTTCTCTTTTTTTGCTTTTTTGCTTTTGGCGTCATACTTATGCATTGATTTGAAAGGGAATAGGTAGTTTTTTTAAAAAACAAAAGCTAAGGAAAGAAAAACATGAAAAAGGGGCCAGGAGTAACAACAAAGGGAACCCAGATATTTCTTCTGTTTGTTTTTGTTGAATCCTAGATTCTTCTTGGACTTCCTAAGTCATTCAATAGGCCCAAATATGGCAAGGCTACAGTCCAATACATTGACAAATAGTAGCCCACTGTTCTATCAAAACATATCCGAATAAGGATACCGGGTTGTCGACCCAAAATAAAAAATTAACAAAAATAATAATAAAAAGAAAAAAAGGATCAGTATGTAGATTCCATATAATATATCCTTCTATTATATCTTTCCACAAATCCTTTGACATCTTAAACAGAGTAAGTTTTCAGACCAAAAAATAAAAATTGAGTAAATTTTGATTACTTTTTAAGAATTCAATATATAGATTCCATTTCATAGGTAGAAATAATTGTAATAAGATTAATATCTGCCAAAAGCACATTAAGAGCATAACATGGTTATGCTACGCAGCCACTTTGTTCTGGAATGAGATTCAAAACTATATTCAGATTTATTGAGAAGATTTCTACTTGAAAGCTTTCAAATCCTCTCAATGAGTCCATAGTCATCTGATCTTTAAATTGGAGTACTCAATCTAAATTTTTTGAATGATAATAAAATAAAAAAGCTTCCAAACCCACTTTGTTATGTGTCAGGACAAGCTATTCATGTGATTTTAAACCAATCCATCTCATTCTTTTGGACAATGAAGTAAATCCTCTAATTGGTGTTAAACAAATTGATCTCTCAAAAAATATATTTCATAATTTCTTACTAATGAAAATGCAAAACAAATTAACCACTCTTTAATGTTTTCATCACATTTTGAAGAACTAGTTTATCTTCCACTAGTTATTCCAAAAATATTGCATTCATACATAAACGGTAATAGGATTTTTTTTTTCATAAATTGATTGTGTAAAATTATTTTACAAACAACAACCTTCATTTCTTCTCCGAAATTCCTCTTCTATCCTCACCGGGTAGTAGCTCAAGCGAATGGACGGATAGCGCGCATCCATCGTCTTCGCGCTAAAAAAAGCGAACACTTCATTTCTGTTCCCCACGAAATTACATTCCTACCCTTCCTTTCCCTTCGTCTTACCAACGAAGAAAACGAACTCACTCTTCGACAAAATTTCAAAACTGCAAACGAAAAGGCCTTCAAAGTCGAAGCTGAAACACTCGCTCTCACGCGCCACCCGCCTCCACCACCTCGCCAGCTCGACGCCATGGAACCACTGAAGCCGGAAACGAACCACGAATCTCTCGCGCCGAACGGAGACTCAGCCGTCGGAGTAGGAGGCGCACCGAATGGATCGGGATCGGAAGCGCAGGTTCCGACGACGGAACTCATCGTAACATCCTCCGGTAACGGGAAGAAGTCGGTTCATTGGAGCCCCGAATTGGTTACCGAATCTACCTTCGTGTCTTCCCCTCACGAATCGCGCTTCAATCCGCGTTCCTATTTCTCTTCCTCTTTTTCTTCTTCTTCTTCTACTTCTTATTCTGAATCCTCGTCCTCATTCTCCTTCGTTGGTGAGTATTCTCTTTCTTTTTATTTATTCTTTTGTAGAAATTTTTATTTGGAAAAATTACATTTACCTCCCATGAATTTTAGTGAAATTCAGGCCGGCTCCTCACTACGTGTAAAATTTCACCTTAGTTTGTAAAATCATTACATCATACTATCATAGAGTGGATGTGAGGTGAATTTCAACAAACATCACGGAGGGCAATGTAATTTACACGGCTGCAAACATGCGTGTGATGAATTTTTCGTTATAATTGTGATCAGAGACGGTGGTGACCGTAAAGGGTGTGCTAGGAAGATGGGGGAAGAAGGTTGGGGAGGCAACCCGGAAAGCTGAGAATCTTGCTGGAAACACGTGGCAACACTGTAAGTTTTCTTCTTCTTCTTTTAATGCTTTTATTTGTTTATTTAAAGATTGAATTTTATTCTTTTGTAGTTGTTCTGCTTCTAAATTCTAAAGGGTGCACGTAGAATGATGCTGGTTCTGGCATTATGGCTATGGGAATCATACTGAAAATTAGTTATTTAGGAAACTAATGTTTGAATTGTAACGTAAGGATCCCTTTAAAGAAGTATGTATGTCCCACATGCATGAGGGATAACATTGTTGCAGCTGGTAAAAATGTGATTCATTCTTTATTTGCATATATAATGTCTCTTGGACTTGGAGGGTCCCTGATATTTTATGTTATTTTATCCAATAGGATGTGTCATGTGTCTATGATCACATTATCATTTTAATAATATTCTGGTTAGAAATGTTTCTTTTCTCCTGTGTTTGTTTGGTAACACGCTTAAAATGTAAGTGGAGAATTCGTCAAGTTGACCTCTCGCCTCCTTTATCTTTCACCCCCATTTTGAAAGAGGGTGTGCCAAGCTACCGCTTATTGTGTGACATTGACCTTAGATGCTGTTGTGCAGTTTATCCAACATTTCCGAAGGTAGTGTTTGGAATGATTCAAATTATTCAGCAATATCATTTGCTCTTTATGTTTTAATTATTAGTATGTTTGATGGATCTTCTGTCTCTTATTAGCCTCCCTGTCATCAGCCTTAATGGCATTGAATTTTCTGCATTATGTGACTGATATGTCATCGTTTTGTTTCATTGTGTTTTAAGTGAAAACAAGCCCTAGCTTTACTGAAGCTGCTATGGGAAGAATCGCCCAGGGAACAAAGGTCCTGGCAGAAGGTGGATACGAAAAGATTTTCCTGCAGACATTTGAGGCAGTTCCAGAGGAACGGCTTCAGAATTCTTTTGCTTGTTATCTATCAACATCAGCTGGTCCAGTAATGGGAGTTTTGTATATATCCACAGCAAAGGTTGCATATTCTAGTGACAATCCTATTTCCTATCAATCTGGCAGCCAAACAGAATGGAGCTATTATAAGGTTCATATTCAATACCTAACTTAGAAAAAGGCAAGCATTAGCATGGCATGAAATACTTTTTTCCTCAAAAACTTTTAACCTAAGTATATCTGACTGGATTATCTTTATGTACTTGAGTTGTTTTATTTCAAATTTTGTCTGCCTGTGCTCATGAAATTGTTATTATGAGAAGGGTCCTTAAGTTCTATCCTATTGGTGTTGTCAACTGTAATATTACAATTTGCAATCTTGGGTTGACTCAACAGATTTGACTGTTTAAAACAAGGAGATTTATATAATATTCGAATGAGCTCATGTTTCACTGAATTTTATTATCTAAATACATGATAATTCAGTTATACTGATATCCCACTTACTTTTTGTCAATATATTCACAAGGGCTCTACTAGGGCCTAGGAGATACAAAAGCTTTCCTAGATATCTAATGTGCAAAAATATTAATGTATTGGTTAACATTGGGTTTCTACTCTAGGGGAAAGGTTGTATGGTGCATTTTGTAAATGGATTGCAACATGATATCCCTCTGCATATAGTTTGGGAGTCGATATGCACGGTAAGGGAAATTTTTTATTGGATCTAGGATTATATGAATACATAGTCTTTAAGTCTTAATGATTATTTCAGTTTTTGCTGATGGTGTAATGGTCAACAAAATGTATCCCCTTAACCTCAAATACCCGAAAATCACTAGCTTAGCTCAAAGGTGAGTTGCTTTTCACAATTAAATTGGAGTATTCTTTTAGCACTTTTACCATTTTCATCATCTGGCACCCTATCTTATCAGCTGTTTTAACCCACGCCACTAATGTTTTTTCCTGTTAACACTCTATCAACCGCAATGATGATCTCCAGTTCGGTGAAAGCATCCTGTGCAAGCTATCCATTGTTACCTATTACTGGGAGAAACCTTTGAAGTCATTTTAGAAAAAGACTTTCCCAAACTATATATGTTACATAAGAACATCATACATATTTCGCTTGTTTAATTTGTCTGATCTAATATTTTGTCCAGGTGTTATTTTTATTATTATTATTATTTTTTCATCTATTGATATGGAAGTATTATAATGAATGCAGGTAGTTATCCCATTACATGAGCTAAAAGCGGTGAATGCTTCATCAAACACGGCCAATGCTGCTGAGAAGTACATCCAGGTGATCTCTGTAGACAATCACGAATTTTGGTTTATGGGCTTCTTGGACTATGAGGGTGCTGTGGACGGCCTACAAGCAGCTCTTCAAACCGGCAAATCATTACTATGTGAAGCATAGTCTGTGTATACGTTCTAGATTCTCAAATCCTCAAATATATGTTGTCCCTTGCTACAGGTATTTGTAGATTTGATCATTGTGGTCTTGGAGCTGCTAACAAAATATCCAGCTCCTTGCAAAATTTCGGCATTTTTGTGCATATGAATTTGCCGTAGAGTTCATACTTTGGACCCTCTTGAGGGGATCCAATAGAATAGGCTAGAAAAAGTATATGTTCAGTTTAATTTTTCTCTTTCATGTAATATTGGATGCTTTATTTTATAGAGGAACTAGTTTGCAATTGAAGGATTACTTAGTGCACTAATTTACTTTTTCCTCTGCTGAACTATACGTGGATTGGTTTTCAAAATTTGGGAATCTCGCTATAAATTAAAGAATAATCCTCCAAGGAATATCACTAAAACTAATTTGTTCAATGAAAATATTCCTAGGAGTATTTTGTCAAATTTTTTGGGGGATGTGACATACTAATTGTTAAATATGAAATTATTCATATGTTTTAGCTAGTAATTTAAGTTTTTGAGAGAGATTATTCATAATACCAATATTCTTGTGTTTGGCTATGAAGAACAATTTTGGGGAATAATGAGCATTTTCCCCCAAACAGTTGGTTGATTTGGTATATATATATATATATAATAGCAATATCACCAGTTTTATGAAAGTTCTCGTAGGGTTATGTCTAAAAGTAGAGATTCAACGATTTATGGCTCAATGTTATCAGGCTCAATGTTATCTACACCTTCAATTTGCCGATATCACTCTGACTTTTTGCCTGACCAAGAAGAGTGTGATCACAAATTATAGGATGCTTCTCGATTGCTTCACTGTCATGTCAGGAATAAAAATAAATGATCCAAAGTCCACCCTCATTCCCTTCAATTCATCAGTTGCCCAAATAAATGGGTGAAGGATGTCATTGGTAATTAAACTGCAATGTTCAGTGTTGTCCTTAACGCAAGAAGTAGAAACACCTTTGAGAGCTAATCCTAAGAAAGAATACTTGTCCCTGCCGTTGGGGCATTGGGATGTTATCTAAATACTAAAAACTTAGGTGGATTGGGTGTTCGAGATTTAGTTATTAAAAAGACTACCATACCATACTCTTTAAATGGTGGCGGAGAATCTGTGATCAAGGTAATTGGTTATGGAAAAAAGTGATTTGTTCCAAACTGTGGATTAGACCCTAATAGAGTTGTCCTGAACCAACAAATTTCAATTTATGGGGGTCCTTGGGTGCAGATTAAGAACACATCACATATGGGAAATGAAACAACTTCAATTATAAACCAGGAATTGTGGAAGAAAATTGGTTAGGGGACCCCTACCCTATTTTTCATATGTTGTACTTGGGCTTCTTTCTACCTGAATAAAGTGTTGAACTTGTTTGTTTCTCTTGAGAAAAAAAAAAGTTAGTAAATAATGTGTAGCCATCTTCTTAGTTGCTAATATATGGAGGACATTGTGGCCGTAATTGAACCGCTCCGAACTTGAACTGATGCAACCATGGAACCAGAATATGGTTAGACAAATTCAAATTTGTCAAAATCAGATATAAAATTGCTGAACGTCCGATTAAGTAGTTTTCTGTTTGAATATTTTTCATTTTATGAAAGTTTTTATAGATTTTATGTTGTTCTGTGAATTATTTTTATTATATCATCTAATATCCAATATCTAATATAACTTATACAATGAACTAATTGACTAAACTACAAATCGTGCAGGTTTACTATCCAATCTAGCTTAACATAATTACTGAGAAGCATTATATATATGCACGTGCAGATAGGATGATTGCTTCCATTGACTGAGCTGAAGAACATGGAATATACATTTGGAACTTGACACTGACTTCTAGATGCACCATTAACTTTATTTTTTATGTTTATAATACTCCCTTCATTCCTTAATTATAGTCATAAAAGATTTTAGCATGGATAGCTGTTGATTTTAGGAAAAAAAAATAGATTTAAATTATTAAATTACTCCATGTGCACTCCACTAACTTTTTCTTTTTATGTTTTCTGACTACCAATGAGAAATAAAATTGGTATAAAATAATTAATTTCCCATTGAAATGTTAAAATGACAATTAATATGAAATAATTTTTTTAAAAGTGACTATAATTAGAAAATGAAGAGAGTACGTAGTTCAGTATCAAACAGATATTTACTATCTCTATTTATGTTTAAATACATCATTTTATGAATAATAAACCTGAAAAAAGAAAAAAAATATCTATTTTGAAATGAAGGCAGTAATTCTTTGTAAGTATTAAAGCGGGAAAGATTCGATCAAAAGAATTCCACATATTTTCTTGTAGTGGGTCACCGAAAGAATCATATTCCAAGCTTTTACTGACCCATTTCTTTTCGTTGTTTTTTCATCCTAGACGATTGGCTAAACCTCCTGCAAGTTCAAAACTTTCGCTTAGGGTGCATACGATATCAAAGTAAGATGAAGAACAAAAATTCATCAATAAGATTTATGGATAAAACATTTTTTTCATAAGATTTTCTCTGTCGTTATCCTCGTACCAAACAAACCGTTAATGAGTAATGCTTGTGCCTCATTTGCTTGTTTTAAAATGCTTTCTGTTAAGAGTAGAAGTGATGAAAACGACGCCTAGGCCGGTGTTTAGGCCTGGCAGAGTGGCATTGGCACTGAACCTAATAGCAGTTAATGACCTCAGAAGTTGGGGGCACTTTTAGGTCATTGTCTATATGACACAGGTGCACGGGACCCTCATTGCATCAAGGCCTTAATTAGCTATATTAACACAATCCACGGTTTTTAATTTGTTGTTCTTTCTCTCATCCGGAGAAGAAATTATTGCATGCTCATTGAATTAATATATTTAATGTATGCTTAAAGTAAAATTTCTACCATTGATTTCAAGTTAGTGAGGTAAATTTTGTCAAGTTTAATTTGTTTGAAGTCAATAATAAATATTTCTTGGCTAAGTTATGCATTTAATGTGTTTGAGGAATATAAAATAATAGTTTCTGAGAAGTAGGAACAGGACATATCATAAGTGTTTTGCTCTAATCATTATTAATTAGATTGCGATGCTTGCTGAGCCTGTAATGTCTTAATCAACGAATCTACTCAACTGTGCATAAAGCAGGCTTAGATGACCCACCTAGATCTTTCATTTGCACGCGGGAATGTCATTTCTTAAGATTACAATTCACATCTCCTTCTTTAATTAAGTGAGATTAAAGTTGCGACGAAAAGTGAAACCAAAGCAAAGCAATTATTTTAGGGAAGCATGCAATTGTCATTTTTAGCTTACGCTAGCTAGACAACCCCGAAACTATAATAAAAAGGAAAAAGAAATATATATATATTCGGCTCAGTGTTACTCTAAGAAGACAAAAGATTAATAATCAGTATAACAGAGAAAAACTCGTTTCATTTATACATTAATGTTGCTTTCGAATAGGTAGGGTTGCCTTAATAAGTAAGTTTATATGTGTCATATAAATTATTTAACCTATGATTTGTCAGCGTGGGAAAACCGTTTAGCATCTAATTAACATTGTATCCAACTATATTGACCTTTGTTGTTTCAAGTTTAATTTATACCTCTTAATTATCATCTCCCTTAATTATCTTCGTTGTTTTTTCCTTTCCCTTCTTTTTCACAGTAGTAGTATCTGGAACAAGGGGACATGAGCGCATAATTACCATCTATGTCTGTTTACTATCTCATTCTGCGCAGAACAGTAGCACAGTGTTTTTTTTTTTGTTTATCGTACCGAAACAGTGGTCACAACCATTTAAATCAGTTCATTATGGCGTTGCCATACACCAAAAGTATGCAATTCCACTGTTCGATTAAATAACACTTCATCAAAGTCACCTCGTTAAATGATTATCAATTATTATAATAATTTTTCCCACCAATCTAAGTAACAAGTTCATGGTGTAGGTGAGCTATATCTGAACCTTAGGTAACTTTATAGGGTGTTATTAACTCTTGTTTTTTAGCTTCAGTTCGTATCTAAACTTGCTACGATTTCTGGGGCCCCTGTAATATTTTGTTGTTTAGAGCACCTTTGAGTGTTGGCGAATAACATTGTATATGTTTTGCTTCTTAGTATCTTCTGCTACATTTAGTCGAAGGTGCAAGCTTTTGTTTATATTTTATACTATTACATTAAGCTATAACTCATGAGAACATTACAATTCTTTACTTCATTATTTGACTTGTCGATTAATGATGATCACACTTATGCTGATGGAATATTTCTTTTATCAACGGTTAAAGGGTTCGTTAGCTTAACAGTTTCACTCCATCCTCAGGGTTCTTGACAGGAGTCAGAGGTGAAGGAATACCTGACTTTGGCAATGATGCAACAGAGTGCGATGTATCTGCAAAACTCAAGTTCTGTTTGTAATAATTGAGAGACAAATCTGCGAGAATGACATTACCCAAGATCATTATTCCCTTCATATGATTTTTCAAGAAAGATATGATACATTGCATACTACACTAGTGGTTCAACAATTGGTGCCTTTAGAAAAAGGTCAAACCTGCTGGTTGATCTCTTTATTCACTAAAACTAGGTGGGTTGAGTTTTATAAATCTTGATATGTTTAAATAACTTTTTTTAGCCTAACAGATAAACGTAACAGATTGGCTCATCTGTTTGTTATTTTTTCTTTTAAAAACACAATTACACGTAAGTTTGATTATACAATGTGCTGAATTTTAACCCTTGGGATTTTGAATCGGGACTTTAATGCTTAGTTTGTTTTAAATTTATGTAATTTGATTTTTAAGGTGTTGAACTCTTCAAGTTTGAACTTAATTGATAGAGTAATGGGTTAAGTTTGATATTTAGTTCATTTTGAATTTGTATAATTAAAATTACTGAATTTTAGGTTTGAACTTAAGTTTATTATATTTGGAGTATGATAATATTCAGGAATCTTGATCAAAATAAATAAAAAAAAGAAACATTTGACCTATTTCATTAGTTTCACAGACTTATCTTAATTAGACATGAATGATAGACCCTTTCTATTTTCAAATTCCCTTATCATTCTAAGAGAAATGATAAATCATCCTAATTGATGTGGCTTCTTAGAATTGGGTTGGTTTAACTTAACCCCAAAAATTAGTTCAAGGGTGAAGATTGTTCAAGATTTATAAAAGTTATCTATACTAGTAGAGCATTATTGGAGCTTGGAGGGGCAGCTATGCCCTCCAAATTTTCACTATTTACATACATATACCCTAAAAAAATGATTATTTGACTATTAGAAAATAAATAAATATATCTTGTTATATAAGAGAAAAATTCATTAATATATAATAAATTCAAGACTTTTTTCTCTACAATTTTTGAGAAAAAAACGCACAAATTTTTTTTATGCAATAACAAAATGCATTTTATCTGGATATTAATATTTTAAAATTTATTCATTAATATATTCATCAAGAAATGATAAATTTTTCTAATTGGTATTCATTAAAATCCTCAAAATCGATCTCCTTTACAAAGGTGAAACAATCAATTTTTTCACTCATCTTCCATCAGCAGCAAAACATGAGTGGAGTGGCTCAATAGTAACCACAGGATAGACTCTAATACCATCTTAGAATTGAGTGAGTCTAAATTAACTTAAAAGCTAACTCAAAGAGTGAGGGTTACCCAACACTTATAAAGGTTATCTAAGCCTTATTTCTAGCCAATTGTTACATAGCAGATGTATCTACACTCTCTTACTAACGGCAAAATAGGTGTAGGAATAAGCAAATATTCAAGGTTATGCGGATGATGGTGCAATTGTCATAAACTTACGGATGATAATCATGATGGTTCAGGGAGGTATGGGGTAAGGCTTTCGATTACACACAAGAACTGGTGAATATTCACTGGGGGAATATCTTCCATTTCGGTACAAACGGGATGCTAGTGGAATAAGCATTTGTCAATGTCACCCCAAATGTAGAAGCATGTTGTTTTCCTTAGGCTTTCGCAATTAAAGAGAACAAAGAACAACCAGAAAAGAGAGAGGTCCACGTTTCCCCCTTAGGTATGCATACCTATACATTCCACTTATTAAACCCTCCCCCATTTAATTTTTAAGTGTTCCACTACCCTTTTTGCTCCCCCCCTTAAGCCGTATCAGCAACCACATGCAAACAACATTGTATACTTCATCTTCTCTGTCCCCCTTTTGTTGAAAAGCTCATTTCATTGGTATTGTCTTTTTCCCATATCTCCCTAACTATGTCGGGCCTGCACCAATTGCTAATTGCTAGGGATTGCTGTTGGAGAGGCTGAGTTATGCGCGCGACGATAGGAGAGAAATTGATTGAGAAGTTGCAATGTTCAGTTGAATTAAAATTAACATGTATACATAATTAAAGATGTGCGAATGCTCACATTGTAGTGATGTAGACTCCAAACTTCTTCGAAAGTGTAGAGGAAATTGTCTCTTTAGTCCCCTTTATGCCTTTGGGAGTGGTAGTGGTGGTGGGGGATATGCAAAACTTCAATCAGATCATCATCACTCGTTTGCTTTGTTCAATATTTTGATTGAAAAAATAAAATTGCTGAAAAAAAAAAAGGTGCGGCCTATATAATTACTTTTCTCCGTGTCAAAATTAAAGCCGTCCTAATTGTGATTTTGATGTGTTGAGAAAACCTTGACAATATAGCTAGAAGAGTTGTGTTATTTATGCTTGTTGAATCGTACTTCATCTATTATTAGATGAGATATAGATCCCCATTCAAGTAAGGTTCATATCACATTCAACAGTAGATAAAGTATGAGTTGATACAGTATCCCACACCCTATTAGTATAAATAATATTTTTCTAATGGGAATGAATTTGTACTCAATTTGATCCCTCCCAACTTCTTTGATTTTGAAGCTTATTTTCTGTTTTTATTTTTTAGTTTTAATGGTAGAAAATACCAACTTTTTTATTCTATTTTTTGTTTTTATAGTTTTACTTAGAGAAGAACACATTATACATAAACACCCTTAGGGTATGTTTAATGAAGTTTATCCATCAAAATTTTACTCACGATTATCTTTTAACCAAATATATTCTGAAAGTTTAGTATTAAACCAATAAAAAATGAGGAAAAATTTAAATATATTTTAATCTATATTATTATTATTATCTTAATTAAGGTTTATTATATTTTTGGCTACTTTGTAATTTACATATACAGTCTACTTTATTATATTTTTGTCTACTTTGTAATTTACATATACGATCTTGCAAGTGAGTTCATAATTTAATGGTAGAATATTGCATTTTTCAATGAGTTATGGAAGGTAGTGAGTTCGACTCAGATCCCAGCTCGTATCTCTAATGTCTTATTTGTATATAACAAAAAATTGCATATACAGTCTTGGATCTACTGCATATAAAAGCCAGTTATTTTGTTAAAATGTTGCGTAGACTTAGAGGAAAAAGAGGAAGAACTAATGTGTCCGTGACTGTGTTTCAGTTGCAAGCTGTAGATTCTCTTTTAAAATATATGTATCCATGCAGTATATGACATACGATGATCTAAAAAGGGTACAAACAAAATAAGTAAAGCAACAAGCAAAAACAAGCATAGGACTGTCGTTTTGGCGGATGGATGGCCTGCAAGAAGCAAGCTGGGATTTGGGGGCCACAGTTTTCAGTGTACATTCAAATTGTAAATAAAAATATCATGCTTGGATAATTTGAAGCACAACCAAATTTGGCTTCAAAAATGTGAACGGAGGTAGTAATACTTTGTAACTTTTGCGTTGAGTAAAAATCTGTTGAGATGCCAATGAGCAGTGATTTTTGTGGTCTTCTTTCTTTTTAGCTTTCCTAGGTATTTACTGGTGGATATAGTAACTAATTTCTTTATGTATGGTAGACACATTTAAAAGAATAAATGCTGCACATAGATTTTAAAGAGATTTTATTCTCAAAGTAAAAATCAAACCCTCAATACTTGATTAAAAAAAGACATAATCCTTATCATCTCACCTTATTTTTCTGTTTTCTTCCTTATTTCTCTTTAGTTCTAGACTAGCAACTCCCAGATAATGGATATGTATAAAAATCGCTGAGCTATGAACTTGCAAAAATATTTATACAAATTAATATTATTTAGTATTATTTAATACTATTAATCAAATCAATTTTTAAATTGTCAAAATTATATTTTAAATGTAAGTATATTTATAATACTTAGAAAAACTTCATTTGCACTTTTTTTTAATTAATTTATTTATGACTAAAATTCAAAATAATTTGTTTTAATTTAATCTATGAAATAAATTCATATATTTTAATTAACCATATATATAGAAGTGAATTTTCTTAGTATTATCCAAATACTTATTTTATTAGAATAGTTTTTTGGATAAATATTTTTAAATATAAATATATCAACTTAATTATTATCAAAATCAATTTGGTAAACTCTACTCGAAAGCCCAAACACATCTTTCTGCATTTATCTCATACAAATCCCATATGAAGGAAAATGAGCTGTAAGATGAGCTAAGTAAACTCATTTTGACTTGAAAATTAAATGATCTATAATCCAACCAATTTTGGAATGAATATATATATATATAAACGCGTTTGTAAATATATGTAAACGAAAAATGTTATTTATATTCATGGGATGTGAGATACCACGTCGACTCACATTTTATTTATCATTAAATGAGATATGCATCTTATTTAAATGTGGTTCACATCTCATCTAATAATAAATGAAGTGTGAGTTAACACGGTGTCTTACACCCCACTTGCACAACAATACAACTCTATGTAAATATACACTCATGTATATGTAAACGCGTTTGTAAAATTAAGTAGATGAGAGAGGGCGAGAAAAGCTGCAAAAGAGTATAGAAATGGAGATCAGGGTGGTTCCACTCTTTTCTCGTGTAGTCACCATCCACTCCCCTTTTCTCCGCAATTCTCTCTGTGTCTGATGAGCTGGGAACTCAACGGAGAGTCTTCCCTTTCGTGAGGAGATTCTCATTGCACTGTTCCGTTTTTTGAGAGAGAACAGGAACAGGATAAAGGACTTGCCGAGTTGGCGTCATCATTGATATTTGATATATTGGTTTCATTTGATATGTATATGTTAATGGGTGGGAGTGAAGAATGTAGCATAGCATATAGAGGTGTTGATAACCCATCCCACCCGCAAGTTCGGCCCGACCCGAAGCTCATTAGGACGGGTTCGAGTCTTGAAACTTAATCCGACACATTTTTGAGACCAGGTTCAAAACATACGTCAGGTTGGCTCCACTAGGTCTGAAGTCAAATAATTTCTTAAAAGATATATATTTTTATAATAATTTATTAAAAATTATAAAATTCAATTAATGTATTTTATATAATTTGACGTTATTTTTATATTGATATGATTTATTTTGAAACCTATATCGTAAAATATCTCTAAAATTTTATTTCTTATTTATAAAATTTTATAATTTTACTATATATAATATCTAAATTCTCATATATTATTTGAATGTCAGGTTGACTTGGGGCATAGTCAAGTCATTATGGTCAAGTTCACATTTAAAAAATTAACCAAGTCTAAAAATGGGACTGGGTTCAGGTCTTGTCTAACCCGGCCCAACTTGTCCCTTATACACTCCTAGTAGCATATATATATATATAGACACACACACACACACACACACACACACACAAGTCCATTGTTGGCTTTTTTCACGAAACTAATGTAATTTAAAAAACTTTAAAAACTGTCTTTTAAATTGAAGTTGTGTTTTTTTTTTTTTTTTTTTTGCATACGAGAAAAAGCATATATGGCTTTCTCTAAAAATAAAACTTCAGGACGGTGGCTAAAGATTCTATAAATAGTAAGTTTGTATACTTTTTTAATGGAATCTACCTTTTGGAGACATAAAAATCACACCTTATAATGTAAGTCTTGCTCTCTTTTTTTCCGAAAAAAATGCATATATATATATATATATATATATGTCAATCAACTGAGCAAACAATTGTATAGAGGAATTAATTTGGGGTTTTTTTATGGAGCCGCAAATCCCAATTCCAATTTCAATTCACTTTAGTTTTTATTATGCTTTGATGATGAAACAAGTAGTGGGATCAGAAATGAGATCCAAATTGGCACCATATTAGATATGCCCTAAGGTCCGAGTGAAGAAAGAGAAAAGGATACATGTCTAATCTCATATAATCAAGTCTTAAATGCAAATCATTAACATTTAGTTGCATGAAGAAATGACAACATAAATAATTAATTAATTATAATTAGATTGTTTTTATTATGACAAAACATTAAGTTTCAATTCAAAGTTTTTTTTAAAAAATTATTAATAAATTTTCTGAAGATATTGATTAATACATTAGAAGTGGAGAATATTGAAAGTTTTAATATATCAAATATATTAAAAATTAAATTTTTAATTTTTTCTTTTTACTTTAAATTCTTTAACTAATTTCTTTGAGACACTTACTAAAAAAAAAAGGAAGAAGATTAAATTACATATCGTCTCGCTGCGTGTGATTGTCAACCCCTAATCAGGTTTGAGCAGCATCCATCACGCCATCACTTGATGGACACCTGCTGTGTCACCAATGCCCGCAATTTCAAACCCTACGTACCTTTCTCTTTTCATTTTCTCTGTGATGATTTCCGTTCTTACTTACGTTAACCTTTGTTTTGGTTTGCACAACGCGATGCTAGATTTTAGAATTATTGCCTAATACCATAGCACACAACTACTTTAGTAATGCCACCGCCGTTTGATTTTTTTTTCACGTCACTTTATTAGTGAAGCCAACGTGAATCTTCTTCGAAATAATCATTCCCTTTATTTAGCATAGCACAAGTTTCATACTTTCATATTTATTAACCTGGTCTCACATTTTTGGCACAACACGCTTAGGAATTCACTTCACTGTTTAGTAATTATGGAGTCTTCTGAATGCCGAGTGTTTTATCTTACAATATCCGTCCACTTGTTTGTCTTATTGGAAATCAATAATATTTTAGTAAATTGAATATCTGGACACAAATTGTATCTAAATATATTAAGTTTTTAATATATTAAAATATTATTGATTTTAAAAGAGACAGATATAAATGGATACAGAGAGTATTTACTTAGTTTAGCTAGAATGCTGACTCCATTCAAACTCCTAGTCTATTTTAATTTGACTGCAATTATATGAAATGACTGACATGATGAGCCTCTGAGATGACAACAATTATCTTTGAAAATCATCCTTTTGACTGAAAAAGTCTCTCCATAACACGTCCCAAAACACACTATCTGCTTGTTCTCAGTATTTGAATCTTCAAAGTTCAAATACGATACGATAATGTTATTCTTATATTTAATACTAACAGTATAAAACTGATATATATTTTCATATAATCTAATCAAATTATTTTATGTATATAATTTTAAAATAATAAAGTAGAAATTAAAATTTATTAATACATTAATATCTGATTAGATAAATATATAAAAATATTTTATATTATTAATAAATAAAAATTTGTTTATTTTTATATTAGATTGTAATGTTTTGAAAATATGACAATGCATCCTTTTTTTTTTCCAGAAAAAATATAATAGAGAAGTGAGGGCCTATCAAGAGCAGGGGTCGCACTTAGCAAATTGCACTTTATCAATTTTATTTATAATGTACTCACTAATTTATGAGTCCTACCAATTTTTTTTTGCAAAAATATGTTGTTGAATTCGGAATTATGTTCATCTAGAAATTTTATCAATTACAGACTACAACTACACGTACTAGGAACAAAAATAGAAAACAGGCTAGACCGCTTAAACCCACAGAGCTTTTGTCTTTTTGGTTCTTTTTATTAAGAATTCACTGGTTTCTTGTTTTGATGTTCGAGTCACCATATATATGCACAAAAATAGTTATTCATAAATTGTATATAATCTTATTAGGAAGATCGGAATGGAACAGCATTTCCTTCGAGAAGGCTGATCTGAATTATATGGAGCAGGTTTGGTGGTTTGTCAGGAAATGCGCCAAGGAATGGTGGCAATGCATCGCAATCACATTGAGGGGGCTCCCTGCTGCTAGGAGATGTTCTGTTATGTTTATTTTGTTCGCTGTCCTTGATATGCCATGCTCATTTTGCTGTGTTTCCTTTTTTTTTTTTTTAAATTCTGTAATTCTGGATCCTCCCTCCAGGGGTTTTTGTATGGCTCACATTTAGTATCTCATATTTAAGTATACTTATAATAAGAGTAAATCTCATCAACTTTATTCAACATATATACTTACTCTTTTTTAGGTTTTATCAATTTTTTTTATAAGAGCACCTAAAAATATATTCTTAAACTTATTCTGCACAAAAAACTTTTTCTTGATGTAAACCATCGAAAAAATTAGCAAAGTCGGCACAGTTAATAAAAAAATACCCATTGATACTTACTCGTAATGTAGGACTTCTTAAAAAATATAATATGGTAACTCTTCTGTAAGTATTAGTTGAGCTCAAAGTCGAGTTCGGATTTTGATGGGATATGATTTGCACCGAATTCCATCTAATTTACAATTGGAATAATATATCTCACAATCCAAATAAATTCAATTGTAGACAAGCCTCGTGACAAAGTATGTGCTGAGAGAAAAAATTCTGATTTGATCAAGCTTTCTATAACATATATATAGTAGTGTTGGTGTACAATTGTGAAATTATACAGAAGGTATAACGCACTGCACAATCAACCTAATCCATTGACTATAGTGTGCAGAGAAGATGAGAAACATGCATGCTTTGTGTTCGAGGGGGCAGCTTCTCTGGTCTTTTCTAGAGATTGGGAATCACAAGAAAAATATTCTTTGTGGTCATTATATAGGATATCATATCCACTTACATCTCATCCAGTATCAAATGAAGTGTAATGGGGTGTTATTGGGATGGAGTGTAATGGGTTCACACCACATTTAACAGTGGAAAAGATGTGAGTCAACATGATGTCCCATACATAACTTTATGGATCATAAATATAAATAACATACCTTAAATAACAATGGCTCCTTATTTTCTAGAGTACTTTCTGTGGATCATAATGCTTCCCTTTGCAATATATTTTACATACCGTCTCTTTCTCTCTATATTTGCCTTTGGATTTGCTTTTAGTTGGTAGATTCTTAACCCATAACGCCGTTCCCCTTAAACGCCCATCATTAATGATTACCATCCCAACCCAAACCAAAAGGATCGTGTTCTTCCAGCAACATATATGCTTGATAATCTAATCTAATCTTATCTAATAATCTCACTGTTTCACCTGATTTTTGTTGTTCTTTTTTCTTTTTTATGGTTTCGGCCATGGGAATAAACTTTCTTTATCTTGGTGTATAGAAGTTAAAATGAGTTAGATTAATTATGTGAAGTTAATTAAGGCATTACTACAAGTGATAAAAGTTTAACGCGTACAACCAAAAAAGAAAAAGTTGAACGCGGAAGTAAGATAAAAAATGGTCTGATTATAAGATAGTTTTTCTTTTTTTTTTTTTTTGGGTCTGGAGATTATAAGATGCTTCGTTTTTACTAGTTTTCCTCGCAATCACGAACTCATATGATACAACCTTTATTATTAGTTAAAATTTATCTATTGATATTTTCTTAATTTTATAAACATGACATTTAAGATAAGATATAAAATAGAATAACTCATTTCATATTCATATTCATTTATATGTTTTTATTTAATTATTTAACTATTAATTTATTTTCAAATAAATTTATATACTTATTTTTCTACAATATATATTTAAACAAATTATTATTTATTTTCAATAATGGTTAAAAAATTATTTTTTATTATCATCCTGTGTATCACATGAGTCAAACGACTAATTAAACATATATTAAATAAATAACAATATACAATACATATGGTTTTAACTTACTTTTTTAATACTTCTTCACAAATTCTTTTAATATTACATAATATTAAATTGTATTCTCTAACTTCATTCACCAAAAAAACTATACTCTCTAAAGTTGCACTCTCATGTTCATGTAACAGTAACAAGATGATGTGCAATGGGTAATTGGGTACAGCTATTGTAGGTCAAAACTTGTGGTTAATATTTTAAGGGTTTTTAAGGGCACTGGCTTAGAATTGTAAAATAATAAGTTTTAATTGAAAATATATAATTTTTTAAGTTTTAAGGTGTATGCAGTATGATCTATCAATAAATTTGTATATTTACTTTTGTGGATGCTAATTAGATAAACTTAATATTTTAAATAAATAACAATATGCAATAAATATGATTTTAAGTTTATTTTTTTTTAAAGAACATATTTTGCAATTTTTTTAATATCTTCTATTTTTAAAATGGCACAAATAGGAAGATAAATATTAATTAGATGAGAGAAACAATTAAACTAGTTATAGAGTTGGAGTATAAATAATTAGGTGAAAGAAAAAAATTAAACTAATAGTTTATGAGAATGAAATAAAATCATAAATTTACCCTAAACTACAAGTTTCTTTTGACAAGAGGAGTGTAAGATTTTTTGTTAACAAAAAAAAGTATAGTTTGTTAACTTCCGTATAAAGGTGAAAAGATTAGGATTCCTCTTTAAGTGATAGATTGAGAGTTAACCATATTTATTTATGTGGTATTACATGATTGAATGATTGTGTGAAAAAATTTTATACTATAAGTGTATTAAAATTAAATTCATATTATTATATTAATTAATATAGTTTATATTTTATTCTATTATTTAAAAGATAATATAAATAAAAAGATTTAATTAAATCATAATATAAGTTTTCTTATAACGTGTATATATTAAAATCAATTTTTTATTTATTATGACAAAATTTGATGGTAATTTTTTAAGCAGTGCAACATCACTCATTTTGAAAGAAAAGATGCATGACGTAAATAAGGCGTCAAGGGTGTCGGAGAAGAGCGCACGTAAGAGTAGCAACGTTAATGCCAACCATTGAAATTTCCTACGTGGCCTTAACAATGCCTGTCCCTCCCTTCTTCCTCCTCCTCTTAATCCGCTCTCACACACACACACACACACACACACACACACAGCAATCAGTATTGAGGACAACACTACACACTACGCTCTACACCCCACAACTACAACGCACACATTCTCTCTCTTCACCTCTGAGCCCAAGCCAACTTCCCCTTAAGAAATACTCCAATTACTTTATAATAATTCTCATTCTCAAAAAATCATATAATTTTAATATATTAAAAAATTAATATATTATAATAATATATATTAATTTTTCAATATATTAAAATTATACGGTTTAATAACTATTAATATAAAATAGAAAGAACACTTATATAATTCGAGAGCATATTTAATATAAGTTTCAAGAGCAACCATAGTCATTTAATTTTAAGGGTTTTGCTAAATATTTAATATTTTCAAAGTAGAAGCTTTTATTGGAAATTTTTTGTTAAAATTATCAATATATTCAATGTATTTTGAGTATTAAAAACTTTTATAATTAAAAATCTTAACCAATACGTCTAAGTCTCTAACAAAACCCTAATCTTAATTTAAAATATTTAAAATTTATATAAAGATAAATCATATGTGATTATAGAAATTTTTAGAATCCACGTTAAATATACTTTAAGGAGATCTAAATCTTTCTCCATACATTTAGTAGTACGACTACTATGCCCGAGGGACAGGGTCCTCCCACCAAACACCCTCCCCGTCGCTACACTTGTTAGTGTGCATGTGCCTACAGGTCCCATCAGTCACGCGCTTCTCACGCGCCGGCATCATACTCCTCATCTTTTCCCGTATGTGGGTCCCACCTCCCTTACGTCACTCAGCCCGTTTCTCTCTTTCTTTCAGGCTTGCTTGCTTGGTTCGTACTGGAATGCGTGCCCCCCTGGAAATCAGTCTCCCCATCCCCGCCCTCCCACAGTTTCCACTCGCCTGTCATCTGCGCGTCGCCCCAAACGTGTTTCCTTTTTTCCGTTTCTCTCATTTGTCTTCACCTCATCCCCCCAATCCTGCTTCCACTGCACTGCACACAGTACCCACTGTACCCCCTACCTGCACAGTTGTTCTAGTGGTTTTCTATTATAATATAATTATACTATCTAATGAGTTTAGAGTAGTCAAGGATAATTTTGATGACAAGTTTACTTCATTTTACTCATCCTAAAATTTAAGAAAGTTTCAATTCAATCTTTAAAATTACCAAAAAAATAAATTGATTAAAATTAGTTTTCTATATTTAAATTATTCCTTAGGAACTCGCTTTTCGCAATTTCATTAATTAAATTAATACATTTTTAATTTTATGAACCAAATTAAAATACATATACAATCTCAGGTACTAAAATATAAAAATAATCATTAAACCAACAAAGATATTTATAAATAATATAAACAAATATAAACCAGTGTGAATAGACAATTTAATATCTAAGAGTTTCACATGAGTATTTAGTGAAGCAAAGAAAACCAGGGAGCAACCGGATTCAGCCGGTGGAAGACAACAAAGGATTTGAGAGTTTTGAGAGAGAGATTAAGGAGAGAAAACAGAGAAACAAGATTTTATCAACTCCTCCCTCACCAAGCTTTAGCTCCACGACAACAGGGAGAGAAGGATCGAGAAAATAAAACAGCTTCTCCTCTTCCTCGTCCTCGCTCCTTTTTGTTTTCTTCTCTTCACTCTTCATCAGCATATATAATAAAATGGACTTCGAAGAAGAGCACGGGGAAGAGCTGAGCATGCCCCCACCGAGTTACGAAGACTCCCGAGTCAAAATGCCGAGTCATCAGGGACAAGAAGGAGATCAACCACCACTAGCAGCCATGGCAGCGCGAAACAGCGGGAATGGCAGGTACAGAGAGTGCCTCAAGAACCACGCGCTTGCCATCGGAGGCCACGCGCTCGACGGCTGCTGCGAGTTCATGGCTGCCGGAGCCGACGGCACCATAGACGCCCTCAAATGCGCCGCCTGTAACTGCCACCGCAACTTCCACCGCAAGGAAACAACCGACACTACACACCCCGCCGCCGCCGCAGACCCTTACCTGCAGTTCCCTCATCACCACCACCCCCACAACAACCCTTACCTTAACCGCCACCACCAACCGTTTCCGCAATTCGCGGCGTGTTATCGGGCCCAAGGTGCGGGGTACCTTCACGTGGCCGTACAGCAGAGAGGAGGAGCAGCACCACCCGCCACGCTGGCGCTGCCGTCGATCTCTGGGGGCGGCGGTGGGACACAGAGCACCAGGGACGAGGAGCATGAGGATGTTTCGGAGCCGAGTGGCGGAGGCGTAGTAGGAGGCAGTGGCGGTGGTGGTGGTGGTGGTGGATCGTCGTCGTCGAAGAAGAGGCACAGGACGAAGTTCACGCAGGAGCAGAAGGATAAGATGCTGGATTTCGCGGAGAGGCTTGGTTGGAGGATTCAGAAGCATGACGAGGTTGCGGTGCAGGAGTTCTGCGACCAGAATGGGTTGAAGCGTCATGTTTTTAAGGTTTGGATGCATAACAACAAGCACACCCTCGGTAAGAAGCCCTAGAACAATGTTGTGCTTCTTAATTAGGGTTTCTTTCTTCTTAATATGGGAAAATGGTGGGGTACTGTGGGATATATATATATATATATATTATTCGGTATTTGATTTGATTTGTGTTAATTAGCACCTAGCAGATTATTGTTGATGAACTAGCTTAATTTTATGAATTATGAACTAGTCTTTGGGCTATCGGTGTTTTTGTTTTGTACATGTTCTAGCTATAGTATATGTTATCGGCATTTTAATTTTAATTTGCAGAAAGAGTTTGAAGAATAATGGTTGCGGTGGAAAGGTGGATGGTGAATGTATATATGTGTGTGCTTGTGGACGATATGATAGTGAGAGACGAGGAATTGGATATTTGTTGCAATGTTAATTCCTATAGCTAGTGTGCTGCATTGGGATGATGACGAAGCAGCTAAAAATGGATGAGGTTTGGTTTGTTTGTTTGTTTGTGTGTCTGTCTCTACTGAATGAATGATGCATCACTCATGGATGAGTGAGTGGTGGGAACCTAAGACAGTTGTTGAGGGGCAGGAGCTTTCTCGTAACCATCAATTTGCAATTTTTGCCTTGCCATGCCATGCCTTGCTGCTTCTCTCAACCTGACCTGCACTTTCCGTTTTTCATGTCTTTAATTTGCTTCTCTCTAGGCTCTTCCTTCCGCTAAACTGCAAAGTGCAAACCTTTTCAGCTCCTCCCACGCACTGAAAATTGTGGGGGTCAATTCTCAAGTCCTTACTCCCTGATTTGCCCCTCTCCTCCATCTATTTTTCACTCTCTTTTTGTTTTTTTCTATTTTTTCAAAGAACGTTAGTTTATATTTCCCTTATTTTCATCAGGCTTTTGTTTTTTTCCTTCACCATCCAGTTGGTGATGTGAGTAGGATTGATTTGAATTGCTACACAATTAATTTTCGTTCAACTATAGTAAATGCATGAAACTTAATGTGATAATAAAATTCAAACTCTCGGCCACATTTTAAGGAATCAACGTCACACTCATTTATCAAAACATAAATATTGTGTGCTGATATCCAAACTCTCATCCTCATTCCAAGGATTAACGTTACTTATTGACTTGTTTGGTTTAAATTAGTTAAGATCTTTCGAACCCAATGCTAATAGTGCTTTCTTGTTAATTATATATAATATTTTCTGGTCTGTAAATTTTACTCTTTTTTATTACATGGTATTGTAGCTTGTTTTTGTTTATATATATATATATATTAAGCACATACCTAAGAGCTTCAATTATTTTATATTCTACACTGGTAGAATTGCCAGGTTTTTGTTATCCCCGACATAAGGTGTTAATTATTTGATACTACTGTATAATCCGATCTTTAATTTTCTTTGTTCATAATCACTTTTTTCCCGAGCGAGAAATAACATCTACAATGCACTTTCATAATTTCCTTTTACGTTCTCTTCGTCATGGAGAGGGTTGAATCAGAACCAGATTTTTGCTAGTATCATTCGATGTGTTCTCGTCGATTGTGACATTGGGGAGGAAACAGACAGTTCTAACATTTTATTTATATATATATATATATATTATTGTTGGGGAAAGAAACGTTGGCAAACTCAATTACAGACGTGGGATTGAGAAATTATTGACCAAAAAGTTATGTGAACCATGTTACAAATTTATTACTCTTGATAAATAATATTATATATGTTAAATATTTATTTTCATGAAAAATTCATGTTCAGAAACTTATGTGGTATCAGTCCATGTTGGAGGGACAATTGATCAATTTTTATGGATGATCCACCAGCTTAGTCTCACATTAATTAGCATAATTTCTCCACCTTGTCTTTCAATTTTTTCCTTTCTTTTGGCTCACACTACCTTTTAAAATAAACCGGAAAGCTTTCAAGAACAAGGGATGGTGTACATTTTATAGGGAAAAATTGCACATTTCTCTGATAAATTATAGGTCATGTGTACTTTAATATCTAAACTTTAAAAATATACAAAATGATCCATTCTAATTTTAAAAATGTGCATTTTAATCAAAGTAATTAAGTGTTCTATACCTTTTGAATTGTAACCTCTGCAAAATGATCTCTGAAATTTCTTAAATGTGCAACCTAAATCCCTAAATTTTCTTAAATTTATAGAAAAAATTAACAAAGAGATCAATTTGCATATTTAGAAAAAGTTTAAAAGTTTGAATTGTAAAATATTTTAAGTGACTTATATATATAAAGTATTGACAATCTCCACATTTTATATAGGATATCCACATTTTGGGTTGACGTAAAACTCATGTGGAGATAGTATTGTAATTTTATTTTATTAGTATGTATTACTACTACTTTTATTTTTTCTCTCTCTTAATTAATATCCATTCACTGTCATTTGTTTCCATGAATTTGATTCTCTCCCTTTTATTTTCCCGTGAATCCTATGCTAGGGATCAGAAGTTTGTACTATAACATTCTTATAAATATATTTTAATAAAATATTTTTCAATATAAAATTTGTGAATTTGAACGCAATATTTTTATTATTTATTTGTATAATTAATTTATTAAAAGAGTTCCACAAGTGTATCAGATATTAATTAGTGTCACTATATTGCTAAAAAAATTAACACATATGGATATTAATATTTAAAATAATATTAACATACATTTATTTATCATATAATAATATTATAAAAAATTTAATCATTGAACAATATTCAAGTAAAAAAATTAAAAAATAATAGTGAATAAGCATAAATTGAGAGAAAAGTAGTATAAGTGTGAGTAATACTTCTCCGTTTCAAAATAACTATAAAAAAAATCAAACAACATACATATTAAGAAAAATAAAAAAACATCTCGATAAATATAGACAATTATGAGTTAATAAAACTATCACTATATGAAAACCAAATTTCTATTAATACTACACTTATCCAATGGTCGTGCATGCATGTTGCCTAATAATAGATGAGTTTATAATTACAATGAGTATAATTATGATGATTAAGGATAGAAATGGAAATAAAAAATAATCATACCTAAATATAATTAATAGATAGATATTCTATAATATAAATTTTTTTTTTAAAAAATAACCGTTATTATTTTGAGATAAATGGAGTATAAAATTACACGAGTAAGGAAAATAAGAGTAAGTTTTAATCCAACACAAAATTTGAAGTTTGTTAACCAGCATGTGATATATATATATATATAACACTAAGAAATGTACTACTAAAAGAGGGTCACAACTTTTTTCTGCAACTCTCCAACTACTAGCATCAGTGGGAGATTCAGAGACCTGGGGCGATAATCTATCAAGATTCCCAGAATCTTTCTAATGTCCTTGTATTCCCTGATGTAAAGCCGTGGTTCAACTTGCTACTTTTAAACTTGAATAAGGTGTATTGCTAATTGCTTGATCAACTTAAGGTAATGTTATATTCAGTAGCTACTTAATCATTAGCTTATTGCTCAGCTTTAATATAAGGCGCTTGTTAACCTCTCGGGGGGGGATCAGATCTGCTTGATTACTTAGGGTAAGATGCCTAATTGGGAACCTTTCCTTATTGCACTTTCTGGAGGTTCGGATGTTTCAAGTAAGGTAGCAAGATAGATGTCCTTTAGTGAAATGTTGCTTGTTAAGGGGTTTCAAGTGAGGCCTTATATCAACAAGTCACGTCCAAGGTCAGATAGTAACGAAGGGATTTTTAGCAATTATATCCCAGCTCCTACAGACATGTTTAGGACTTGTTGTCAATATGTTCCCTTAAACGATTCCATTACAACCCAAGAGTTGGTCACATCCACAAGCTTGCTAAATACCTTCATAGAGCTGTGCTTTTTAACACTTGTGGAGTGAACGTTGAATTCGAATTAAACCTAATAAAGCAAAAACCTTTGGTCTCCATGTACAACACTCAGCAGTAATCAGTTTATGAAAACTTACCTGTCAGTCTGTGACATTGGGAATCTTGAAGCCCTGAAGCATGCTCCCAGTCCCACCTACTACGTTGCTGATGTCGACTCGTCTTAGTTCGCACATTAGAAAAGTTTTTTATTTTTTTTTTAAACATCCAAATTAACATGTTGTAGTCACGGTCTAAATAAATTATAGTTGCCTAACTATTGAATGCAATGATAATTAGGAACGAATTCGCACCGGACAATATGTTAGTTTTATTGGAAATGAGACAATACGTTAATTTATTAACATTTAGGCGATTGAAATTTACAATTATTTAAACTACAATTATTCTTATTTATAAATTTAGGTGTCTAGGGACTATGTTCAAATAATATGTACTTGTTTGCACATTCCATAGGTAGATTCACGTAAACAACATCAAACACACAGATCCAAAAGGATGAGAGGGAAATCATGCACTAGATGCCGGAAGAATTCTGAAATAAGGATATGACAATAGGTTTCTTCTTTTTTTTTTTCTCTATCTGATCTCACATAGAAGTTAAAGTTAAAATTTGACGTAACATTTTAGAGTTAATTTGTGAGTTTAAATTTTGAAAGGAAAGGGAGGATTTATAATATAATTTATATTATAAATCCTTTATTTTCTTCCATTTTTATCTAAAATTCAAACTCACAAATATATCCTAATAAAAGAATGAAAGTTCCTTCAATTTCTTTCCGTAGAAAAGTTAGTGAAATTCACATTGTGCGTACTGGTTTGTCATTTTGTCCTGTGTATCCAAAAAACCAGATCAAAAGAAGAAAGGAAAATAGTTAAGGGGCGCATAGTGCATCCGACATCTTGCTTTGTGCGATTAAATAGAAACGATTTAAATTTTTTTTTTCAAAAACAAATATATATGTCTTTTAACAGTGAAAGATTGTATGTCCAACAAAAGATATCACCTATGCTTTCATATAACATGGCACAAGAAGAAAGAATGAAAGTTAATTATGCAAAGGAAACAAATAATTAAGAAGATGAATACTGTAAAATATGATAGCTAGTAAATGTTATCTCTGTGAGGTTGTAATTTGTAAACAGGCATGTGCTTTCAAAAATATAGATTCTTTCTTGAAAACAGTTTTGATTTTGGTTTTGTGAAAGAAAAAGCGAAAAAGCGAAAGTGAAATTTGTGATTTTCAGTTTTTTCAATTTTTCCTTTACAAAGCTAAACCTGAGCGAAACTGTTTTCAAAGAAAACAGCACTCCATAATTTTTCTGGTTTTCTTTTCTTGTGTTTTTGTATGATCTGTTGACATGAAGTGGATCGACTTGTATTACTATTTTGTTTTTTGAAAAAGAAAAGTACTTTATCCATTGGGCATATATATATATATATAGTTCACACTTCATAGGAAGTTACTTATCGCACTTGAGGAAATAAGAGAAAAGGACTTAACTATATATTATTGACAAGGATGTTAGCTTAATTATTTTTTTAACATAGATTTCGTCTGTAATTAAGTAGTCAGTTAAAAAAAGAAACAAAAACTCAATTGCTTATGTTTAATCTATGATTATGGTCAGAACTAATATCTGCTTAGAAAAAGAAAAAGAAAAGGTAGTCAGTGATTTATTTAAGGATTTTACTTTGGTGATTTAGTTGCTTTTTCCAATTAAATAGAAGTTTTATTTATTCAGGAAAATGGAAAAGGAAAAAAGTAGAAAGTTTCAAAAGCTTCAGAATCTATCAATATTCTCCATGATGAGGAGTCAACTCAAAGGTGCAGTTCTATAAGATGAGGAGGGGCCTCATATAGATTACTCTGGCTTTACATTCTTTTTCATAGGCAAAATTCAGGATTCGGAAGGAAAAAGGGAGAAAGTCTCCAAGCAACTTATGTTTGTCGTCACCTTGCCTTTTAGGAGGAATGCCTGCCTGCTGCCTGCACTGCATGCCTCACAAACTAGAGGGACCTGACCTTCAAATTCTGCCGTCCCTACGAGTGCTTCCTGATATCCAAACAATGAAATTGAGCTTTCACAATGATTCAAAAGAACAATGTTCCGGTACGCCACACTCCTCTATTTCAATTCCTCTTTTTTTATTATTATTATTATTTCAGAATATTGTTGATATTTAATATCAAGGTAATATTAATTTTTTATACCTTCAATCTAAATAATTGTACAGTAGTATTTAATAGAATTGTATTTATGGAAATGGATAAGAACAATTTCATCTACTTATATAATTTTATTTCATTACCATGACTAATTTATTACTTTTCTCAATACCTATCTTCTTATTTTTGGATTGACGAACAGAAATAGGGAGCGTATAAAAAATAAAAAAAAAAACATGTTTTCTTTTTTTTTTTTTTGAAGAATAAAGATATTCCAATACCGTTTTTGAGGTAGACACTCAAAACCTTAAGAGAAAAGAAGGGGAAGATGATGTGAGATAATAAATGGAGAATAAAAAATTAATATGGTCCTATGCTTTTTATAAAATGGGTGTCTTAGGGCGTCGAGAATTTGAATGTGGAAATAAGAATGTTTTTTTTTTCCAAACAGCTGCTCTTAATTAGAACCCCAGCTTGGCTACCCTGGCTTATCGCTTACGGCTTATGCACTTGGACTTTCTCAGCAAAGTCATAAGCCACAAAATGTATACCATCCGTATGCATTCATTTTTTAAGGCAAAGATAAATGTATTTATGAAAATATGTGAAAAGCAGAAAAGGAAAAAAATGAAAGAAAAATACCAACCAGCTTGGCAGAATTGGAAATACAACTTGTTTATCCTAGTTTGGAGCAAAAGAAAATTTGAATTTCTCTGTTTGATGGAAAGTGAAAGATTCTACAGTGCAACTGTACAAGAAAGGTTAAAAAGCCTAAATTGGGCTTTGTACTGGTCCGTTTAACCCAGCTTCTAGATGTGTTGGAGTTTCTCAAATCTTCACCCATTTTGACCAAAAACGAAACTTAACCCATTGAAATTTCTCAACCAAAATAGAAACCCATTAAAAACCCAAATTTCCGTCGACCTAAAAAATATATTTCCGTGAACTCGGACAGTTGAACCCTGTCCGGGCTCAAAGACAGTTGAACCATCAGTTGCATGTTCGACCAAACGAAAAAGCTCAGTTGAGTGCTTTAAAAAAAAATCAGTTGAATGGGTTTCCCCGGTGGTGGAGATATAAACTCAACCCAGAATCTTAAACTTTTAAGATAGTTGACCCAAAACAAAAAGGTGCAATTTTAATACCTAAGTTATTCAACAAGCTATGGCATTAGATATAGTAGTTCTTTGGAAAATTCAAATCATAATTTAAGTCAGCGTAATATAAATAATCAGGTTGAAGTTTTTACATCTTACTAAGCTCATCCAAAGTGTTTATTTTACATGTATGCACAGATGGCGAAGCACATTAGGCGAGAGTAATTAGAAAATTTGTAGTAATATAACAATACTCCTAATCACTTTTTTGAAAAATGCTACAATAGATAACTTACTCTCTTTTAAATTTCCTCGGATAGAAATACTTTTCGAGTAATTAACAACATAATATTTTAAGGTGTTATGATTCCTCTACCAATTAGAATCTCACAAACGCACCCATTCTGCTTAGCTAAACGAAATTTGGGCGAATTTTATCCTTAAGGTTACGTTTATTGCTCTAAATCCCTATAGTTTAGGCTTGCTCGCCAAACTTGCTTAATAAAATAATAATAATAATAAAATAATTCTGGCAAACGTTGTTCCATGTGAAAATACGTGGCGAGACAGTGAACTGACTGAGCCAGTTAAGAAGTTGAAGCTGAAAACGTTGTCATAGTTTTCATAGTCAAACCCCCGAACGCCACAGTTTAGCCTTGTCTGTCTCTGTGTGTCCTGTTCCATCCTCGTTTCCTCCGACCATTTCCTTTCCTTTCCCTTCCCTTCCCACTGTTCCGCCTCGTTCAGCTTCTGCCCCCTTTGCTTTGCCTTGATCACCCTCCTTCCCTCCCTCTGAGAGATCCCATCACCAGATTGCTCCACGCCTCAAAATCTGTGTGTTGATGGGTTCCATGTCGCATGTGATCACCTCCACCAACCCCGCTTTCTCCCACCTAACTACTTGTTCACGCTCCTATGGACTCTCACGCCCCAACTCCTTTTCTCGTTTCCTCCCACAAAAACCTACTACCATTAGAGCCTCCAACAGAGTTCGTGTCTTTGCACAATTCGACACCCAAAGCACCACTTCCAGGTCTACTACCACCACCACCACCAGCAACATTGATTTCAGTGACCCAGATTGGAAGACCAAGTTCCAGGAGGACTTCGAGGCCCGTTTCAGGCTCCCCCATATCACTGACATCTTCCCTGATGCTGCCCCTATCCCGTCCACTTTTTGTCTCAAAATGAGGTGAGGTTGGTTGTTTTGGTTGCTATTGTTCTGTGAATATGTGATGTGATGTTTCTTTTGTTAATGGGTTTTGAGTGTGTGTTGCAGAACTCCGGTTGATAAGGATTTCCCTGGTCATTATTCTTCTGACGAGGAGTGGCATGGATACATTAACAACAATGACAGAGTGCTTCTCAAGGTGTGGGTTTCTACTTTCTGTTCATCCTTATTGTTTGTTTGAAATTGAATTCTTTGGGAAGAAGGGGTAGCTTAAATAGTACCTGGTTGGCAATTTTTGAATTCCTTTATTCATTATATTTGGGCTGTTTTTGGTGCTGCTGCTTTCACTTAGTTTGCATCAAATTGGTTCTCTGAGTAGGCATATATTAATATTGTGATGTTGCTACTATTTGACTGGCATCAACTGAGACCTTAATTTGTGCTTCCTCGGTTAGCAGATTGAAAAGTTCTTTCCCTCTGTCATCGAGGGACTTGTTTCCTGTTACGTTTAGATCAATATTTATGCAGTTTTTGCAATTTTTTCTTAACTTTGACTTGCATTGATACGGCTGCTGTAGATACAATCGAAGTACAGTCAAATGCTACTGTTGGATATGAAGTGATGCTATCAGTCAATTGAGTTAAATAAAGACATGAGGTGGTTCTGAATTGATTTCTGTTTTTTTTTTTTATATTTCAGACAATATACTACTCATCACCTACATCTGCTGGTGCTGAGTGCATTGATCCTGACTGTACTTGGGTGGAACAGTGGTAAAGCATTTCAATCCTCAATTTTAAACAGGAATATAACGACTAATTAAACATATTGCAGTCAGTTAGATATGGTTGTTGCTATGTGGCATATATTGTATTGCATCTTTAGAAGGTAGGATTCTCTCGTACTAAAATGTTTCTCAGAAAATTTCATGAAGAGGAAGTTCTTGGCTTTGAGAATTCAATGCCCTTTTCTTGAAAGAGATCATAACCATGATTTTTCTGGTTACATCCACATCAATATGCCTGCTAAGTATACAATTTCATTTTATAAGATTAGCGTATATGTTAAGAGGTGCTGTAATCCTTTTAGGGTTCATCGAGCTGGGCCCCGGGAAAAGATATACTTTAAACCAGAAGAAGTAAAGGCTGCTATTGTTACTTGTGGAGGCCTCTGTCCTGGTCTTAATGATGTCATTAGACAGGTTAGCTTCTGATCACATTGTTTCCTGTGAAATAAAATGGTTTTGTGCCTAAGCTATTGACTAATTGTTCTGTAATGCATTCTTTGCTTTTGTGTAACTTTCTTAAATATGTTACAAGCATCCAGCCTCCTTTGCATTTAGGTATAAAATACTAAATTGTTTCATTTCTTGCTGTTTAGGATATTCCTAGTTCATCTTCCTTTCAAACCTAGTTTTAGTTTTTATGGCGGATAAAATGCTTCTCAATGAAATTGCTTCATAATGAATGTGCTGCAGATTGTAATCACACTTGAAATATATGGTGTAAAAAAGATTGTGGGGATTCCTTTTGGCTATAGAGGATTTTCTGACAAAGAATTGACAGAAGTGCTGGTAATCTCATGCTTCTCTTCTTGCTAATTTGGTGTAATGTCCGTTGATTCATCTGAAGTTATATTATAAGTCTGTAGAACATGAATCCTTCTACCTAAACTATAATGCCCTTGCATTTGCAGCTGTCAAGAAAAGTGGTTCAGAATATTCATCTTTCTGGTGGAAGCCTGTTGGGAGTTTCACGAGGTGGACCTGGAGTCAGTGATATTGTGGACAGTTTGGAGGTGTTTGATTGACTTGTTCTGTTAAAAATCTAATTGATGAATTTGCAGAGAAGATAATTTTTATGTTGAGTGCTATATTTGTCAATTATTTTGTCTGAATATGCTTATTATTGATTTCAGGAAAGAGGGATCAACATGCTTTTTGTATTGGGTGGAAATGGCACACATGCTGGTGCAAATGCAATTCACAATGAGGTTACTAAAGCTTTTGCCTTGTATCAATTGATGGCATTCAATTTGGATTAATTTATTTATGATGATTTTCATATGAGGAATCAATATCTTGTAAACACTCAAGATTTTCATGAAATATTATTTTCAACTTGGTCTGGCTTGCTTTGCTTTTTCTTTTTGCATAGCTCAGGGTAGGATGGAAATCTTCTGTCTCCAAACTATGTCCCTTTCCCTATCCCCTCAATCATTTATTGACATATGTAAGATATCTATTATATATTTGGTAACTTATAAATTTTTAAATCTATTTTGATTTTTATCTTTCCATGTGGCAATAAACGATTGGGGGGACAAGGAGGGGAACACCATATGAGGACAGAAGATTTCCATCCCTCAGTGTAATTATTAAACTAGATGTTAATATTCTGTTATAACAAACGTGCATTATGTGTGACATCGAAGGATCTTCAATTACATTGTACACTATTTTAGTTTCTAAGCTTGTACTGCTAATTTGTGGTTGTCCTTCATGAACTGAGATTTTTTGTTTAATTACTTGCAGTGCCGTAAAAGACGGTTTAAGGTATCTATAATTGGAGTGCCTAAAACTATAGACAATGATATTCTGTTGATGGACAAAACATTTGGCTTTGATACTGCAGTTGAAGAAGCACAACGAGCAATAAATTCTGCATACATTGAGGTAAATTATGTACTATTCCGAGTCACTTTGACCCAATGCATTAATTTCTAGTTGATAGATGTTAAGATATTTATCTATCTTCCCTCATCTTTTATTAGGCGCATAGTGCATATCATGGAATTGGGGTCGTGAAATTGATGGGTCGTAGCAGTGGATTCATAGCAATGCAGGCATCCTTATCTAGTGGCCAAGTTGACATATGTTTGATTCCGGAGGTATATATGATAAAAACTAGTTGGATGATCTCAGTTTCTCTGTCTCCTGATAAACTGATACAAGTTTTGGCTGAGTTCATCAGGTTCGTTTCAATTTACATGGACCTCATGGAGTATTGAGTCATCTCAAGTATCTGTTAGAAACAAAGGGATCAGCTGTAGTCTGCGTGGCAGAGGGAGCTGGACAGGTGATTTAGATTATGAAACTAATTTAACATATAACAACTTAGCAAAATTTTCATTTTGCTTTTAGGTTATGCCCATGCAATACTTACGAAAACATTATATTATACTGAAATTTCTTTAGAAGACATTCAGAGTTCAGACATAGAAACTTAAACTTGCTTATTGACATATTCTCATGCAGAATTTACTTCAAAAGACTAATGCTAAAGATGCATCAGGAAATGTTGTATTTGGAGATATTGGTGTATTTATTCAACAAGAGGTTTGTATTCTTTATGGTGCTACTGCTTAATGCTTGCACTAATCTGAATGGGCTAGTACCTGGTGACAAAATGAATATTTGTAGTTAAAATTTATTATACCGAGTTTAAATGTTTAAACACATACAATGAAAGATCTAATCCGTCTAGAATTAATGGACACTTGCTCAGTATATGTGGAATTAAAGGCATATTTGAGCTGCCTTCCTACTCTTATTGTCCTAATGTTTTATGCTGAACATGAATAAATGCACTGAGTTCTTATGTAATGCTCATTTAAAACTTTTATTTAGGAATGATTGTTTTGTTAACAACTGTTGTTTTTCAGACAAAAAAATATTTCAAGGAGATCGGTGTTCATGCTGACGTGAAATATATTGATCCAACATATATGATCCGTGCATGTCGGGCAAATGCATCAGATGGAATTTTGTGCACTGTACTTGGACAAAATGCTGTTAGTCACTTTCTCTCTCTCTCTCTGCTTATATATATGCATATATATTTGGGTTACAGTGATAGCACAATGGTTTGAACTTATGATCTCTTGCAAACTATGTAAGAGCTCATCAATATGGGCTACTTTGGATAAAAAAAATATCTTTCTCTGAAAAATAAGTAGTTTTCACAATTTTTTCAACATGTTTGGATGCGTTCTATTCTGCCCAAAAAAAAAATGTTTGGATGAGTTTTCTTTTTTCCAAAAAATGAAGCACTAGAAAAAACAGAAATTTTGTTCTTTTTAACCTTCTTATTAGAATGTTAAAAAAATGTTCAAGATTAAAAAAAGACCGCTAACTAGCCCACTTCTAATGGTGTATGCCTCTTTCTGCTTGTTGGGGCATATGTATGATTTCAGTTTATTTTGTTCATTCATGTAAAGCAGTTAATACTTAATAGTCAACACTTGATTAACACACTACAGTTTGGGCAGTGATGTGTTATGTTTATACTTAATTTAATACATTATGTTACTATTACTGAAATGTCAGAACATCACAAGTTCTAGCCTCCAGAATGTAGAAAACATGATTTCAAATAAAACATATCCCCAGAACCAATTTATCTTTATTCATTCCTTTGAGTCAGTCTCCTTGTGTTTGCTGAAGCAAATAAGTGTTTCTGAGATCATGCTATTGAAAAAGGAGAAACTAAGGCATAGTTTTCTAACTCGCCATCGACTCTATCAGGATTCTATGTTAATGGGTGACTAGTTTAACTAGTGTGCTACTAGTCAAACTGCATAAAATAAAAATAATGTGAAATCATACATATTCAACATAAAACATAACCCAAATGTATAAAACTGTCATTTCATGTTTACAGCGGATTTGGCCATAATTTTTAGTTTGAAAACTAGAGGTGGTAGACTAATTAAGTTTTGAACAGGTTATAATTCTATTTAGGGAAAATTGTATTTTACCCCCCTGAACTATGGGCCTTGTGCACTTTACTCACAAAACTTTAAAAATGTGCAAATCGATACCCTAATATTTCCTGAATGCACACTTTAGCCTTTTTGTCAAATTTTTTCTTATTGTTAATGAAAAATAGGTGCACTATATCCTTTCAAACTTTAAAGGTCAGGTGCAACCCGACATCCTAACCTAACAAATAATATACAACTTGATATCTTAAATTTTCTTAAATATGTGTTATTTTTATCAACAATAGATGAACAAATCAGTATAAGGGTCAATTTGCACACTAAGGAAACGTTAGGGAGTTTATTTGGACATTTTTTAAGTTTTGCGGATAAATAAAGTGTACAAGGCTTATAGTTCATTGGAGTAAATTGCAATTTTCCCTTCTATTTATCCATCCTTGTTTTACATACCTGTTTTGTCTATTAAGAAGATGTGTTCATTTCTGTTAATGTATATTTTGATATTGATTCATAGTTTTTGCATTGTAGGTTCATGGTGCATTTGCAGGATATAGCGGCATTACAGTAGGCTTATGTAACACTCACTATGCATACATTCCTATTCCGGAAGTAATATCTCATCCCAGGTTGGTGGACCCCAACAGTCGAATGTGGCATCGTTGCTTAACTTCAACAGGCCAACCCGACTTCATTTAATTTGATGATAATTTACGCTTTCTGATAAATTCAAGAGGCTTGGAAATTCAAGCTTGCGACGAGTATATCATATTATCATAGGAAGAGACAACTTCAAAATATGTTTATTCAATCTACCGAGAGAAACATTTGCGAAAATAATACGAAGGGTGACATTTCCTCATTCGAAAAATTAGTTCTTTGTATAGCATGGCAGCATAATAATAGTTTTTGGTTGCCAAATGCATTCTAAGTAAAATTTTAGAGGAATTATCGCCAAGCACTAGGTGCTTGATTTTGTTTGATTTGTAACATTTATTTAACTACTATCAATTTCCAAATTTAATGAGTACTTAGTAGATCAACTTTTCTACGTTTGAAATTGATGCCCAGTTTATTAGATTGCGTGTTCATATCAACAGTCCTTGGGTTAAATTTCATGCCTCATGTCATTTGTGATTTTTTTCCAGTCTGAACTATCGAGTAAAGTATCACTTTTGTCCCTGAAATTGTACGCATGAGTCACTTTCGTCCCTGAAATTTGGAAATTAACTCTTTAGTCCCTGAAATTGCATTCCGTAGGTCACGTTAGTCCCTGATCAAACTACCGTCAGTCAACCGTCACATTTTGATGACGTTGCACGTTAAGTGACACGTGTTATGCTGACGTGGCATGCCATGTGGACTTACGCGTGGCATGCTAATGTGGCATGTCGCATTGACTGACGCATGGCATGCCACGTGGCATGATGGTACGGAATGCTGACGTGGCATCAGATCAAAATAGGTTCAGATTAGTCCTTAAAATTTTAAATGTGTCAAAATAGTTCTTGAAATTTTCTAAAATGTGTCAAAAAGTCCCGAATCCCAAATTTCTCCTTTTTTGGTTCATAAATTCTAAATTCCGATAACTCTTAGACCTACTTATTTTTCTCTCATTTTCAAATCTTATTTAAATAATCCAAATTTTCAAATATCCTAAATATAATTAAGTGCTTGATTAGTCCAAATTTAATATCTTCTATGTTTAGCTAATATAATCAGTTTATTAGCTATTACATTATATTTCTTGAAATAAAATGGGTTTATCAAGGGTTTCTTTGAATTATTCTAAATTGGTGTCATTGTATTTGCTCTATTCGTATCAACATTTCGAAGAGACAGTCATTATGACCCACTATCGTTAAGGTCGAATAAGAGACACAATTTTCTACTTGAGCTCGATTAAAGCTCTTATATTTGAGATGATTTGCGAGTATATTTGACATGAGGGTAGAGTTTTTTTTTTATTGTCACGCTAGATTCTTTGGATACTAAATTCCTTCCCAAATTGCAACTAAAATATTATAATAAGGCCCTTGATAAACTCCATCCACGCTTGATAATATAATGTTTCCCTATAATCCTATTTTTAATATTTTAATACCTATTTTATTTCAAGAAATATATTGTAATAGCTAATAAATTGATTATGTTAGCTAAACACAGAAGATATTAAATTTGGACTAATCAAGCACTTAATTATGTTTAGGATATTTGAAAATTTGGATTATTTAAATAAGGTTTGAAAATGAGAGAAAAATAAGTGGGTTTAAGAATTATCGAGAATTTAGAATTTATGAACCAAAAGAGGAGAAATTTGGAATTTGGGACTTTTTTGACACATTTTAGAAAATTTCAGGGATTATTTTGACACATTTAAAATTTCAAGGATTAATCTGAACTTATTTTGATATGATGCCACGTCAGCATGCCACGTGGCATGACACGTCAGCATTCCGTACCCATCATGCCACGCGGCATGCCATGTGTCAGTCAATGTACCATGCCACGTGTCAGTCCACGTGGCATGCCACGTCAGCATTCCGTAGTCATTATGTCACGTGGCATGCCCCGTCGGCATGACACGTACCACTTAACGTGCCACGTCATCAAATGTGATGGTTGACTGACGGTAGTTTGAACAGGGACTAACGTGACCTGCGGAATGCAATTTCAGGGACTAAAGAGTTAATTTCCAAATTTTAGGGACGAAAGTGATACTTTACTTCCGAACTATCAATACCGATTTACTGGGTTCTAACTAATATGACTCAGGCTAAGTTGGTTTTTAACGGTTTGTTGCTGAGGTGAAATCTCTTTGGTTGTGTTTGGTAGAGTAGACATGATGTGAAATTTTCATGGATGATGTCCATGAATACATAAAACTCATCAATGATTTTTTCTACCTCATTTTTGTCCTTATACCAAACACATCCTCAATTTTAATGTTTTCTATTTGCAAAACTGGAATTTGAAACTTTGCTTAAGAAAAATAAGTGCCAAATCATTTTTGGATGAATCGAATGTTGGTTTTACAAATTATTTTAAGAATACTCCATATGAATGTTTGTTGAATATATTTGTCAAATTTCAGCCCGAGTCATCGTTTGTGACAAATTTCCTACCAGGCAAAGCAATCATAACAGCACGGTTAAGTGTCAATTCATGTTAAAAAAATAATAATTTACATTGCAAAGTTTCAGAAATGATATCAAATCTGAATTCATGATGCCTAAAAGTTGGTCTCACTTATGGTAAAGAATTGGCAGTGGAGAGGTTGATGGTGTCATGTTTTGGCAGAATTTTAGGGTGGAAGTTTGTTTGTGGGATGAAGGTGGTGAAAAGTTGTTTGGGTTGTGGTAGCTGGCATAGCAAATCGCAATGTGGTGTCATGTTTGGGAAATGATATTCGCACATCACCAAACTTCTACCGTATACTTATACCACACTAACAGACAAAACAAGCATCCTTCGTATGGAAAGATAAAATGGGGAGAAAAAAAATGAAGAAGCTTATCTCACATCCACTCTTTCTCCAATTTTTTTTTTCTTTTTTTGTCTTGTTTCTTTTTCACCTTGTCACAGAGAACAACTTCCATAACTCACAGCTCTCGTTCGTCATTGCTCACAAAAAGAAGGAGCATGAAGCTCTGTTGGCAGTGCATAAAACTAATTGTTACACATGAAGGCTTAGCTCATTCAATTTGATTTTTTATGTGTTTATAGTTTATGTCCCAAAATATATATGATTATATTTTATTTTAGATTTTTTTTCAACAACAAAATGAATAGAAAAAGGCTTTGTTAAAAGTTGATATTTACTATTATTGTTGGAAAGTGGAGTTGAAAAGTTATAAACGTATGTTACAAAATGTTGTAAATCAATTCTTAAAAATTATAAATCAATTGAGGACAAATACTAAATAGGTTTAGGATACAATATAAAACTATGTACAAAAAAGCTGTAAACTAATATGTAAAAAGTTGTAGACCAATTGAGGACAAATATTAAACGGGTTCAAAATAAAATATAAAATTATGTGTAAAAAAGTTGTAACCTAGTGTGCAAAAGTTTGTAATTCATGTTCATAAAAAGTATAAATCAGTTTTGAAAAATTATAAATCCATTCAGGACAAAGTTTTCTGCACATGAATTTATATTTTGTTCTGAATTTGTTTAGTATTTGTTCATAATTGGTTTACAATTTTTCTGAACCGGTTTACATGTTTTATGAATATAATTTATTACTTTTTGTATACTAGTTTATAATTTTTCATAACATATATTTACAACCTTCTAATTCTAGTTTTCAACAATAACAACAAATCTCAACTTTTAGCAGAGTAATTCACAATTTGTTTTGTTCTTGAAAATTCTTTTAAAAAAAAAATCTATGTCTTAGGATATAAATAACAAATATATGAAAAATCAAATGGTATGAGTTAAACCTTCATGTATGAAAATTAGTTTTCCATGCTACTAACCAAACTTGATTCTTCTTCTTCTTTCTATGAGAAATCACGAATGAGAATTGTGAACTATGGAGGTTGTTTTATCTTTGTGATAAGGTGAAAGAGAGAAATAAGATAAAGAGAGAGGAACAAAAGCTTATGTAGGAAGGGCACGTGTGAGAGAAGCTTTTTATTTTTTTTTCTTTTTCTATTTTATCCTTTCGTATGATATTTTATTATGTTAGTGTTGTGTAAATATATAGTGGAAGTTTGGTGGTATGTAAATATCATTGCTAAGTATGTTTTAGAAAAAAATACTAGGTGTTGTGTCATATTGTTCTGTCAAAATCATACCATGAAATAAGTTATTAGCCAGGTAAAATGAGTTAGTGAGAAAGCTCCAACAGTTTATTCGATGAATTTCAATAAATAAGATTATGATGTATTACATACAATTATAATTGGATGATATAGTTTTTCATTAATTAACTCAACATTTAACAAAGATAAATTAATGATAGGGTTAGTAAACGATTTTAGAAATGTTTAATCTCAATATGTTTGGATTAATATCTCTCAAAATTGATTTTGAAGGGAAAAAAAAATAAAAACATATTTGGATATTTGTTATCAAAACCAATTTTGTTTTGAAACCGTCGGGTGACTCAAAGCAAAAAATACTTGCTTTTGCGGTGATGTTTTCATGTTGGACGTTCATGTAAAGAGATATTTTCAAGTTTATCCATAAATAAGTAATAAATTCTTTTTTTTAATTATTTTTCTATAAATTATAATATGTATCACTTAATTAATGTCAGAAAAAAAAATATAGTGCATATTTGAAAAGTTTAATTTATATTATAATAATTTTCAAATAAATGATTGTTGCATATTAACATGTATTGATAATATAATTTAACAAATAAAAATTAGAAAAAAGAGTTAAATTATGGTGGACAATTATTATAGCAGATAATTATTAGCATGGTTTGATTTTTTTTTAATTTCTACTTATTAATGGTGTAAAATTATTTTATATTATATATATATTGAAATTAAACTCATGAAATTTATGTTCTTTTTTATATATGTATATTTAAAGGTGATTTTGATTTATATGATTCAGATCATATTAATTTTGTTAAAATTACTTCTTATATCAAACTATTAAATATAAATTATTTTATTTCATAATTAATTTTAACATAAATTAATTTTGATAAAATCAATTCCATCTGATGTCAATGCCACAAAAACAATCAAATACACACTCAAACAATGTCTTTCTGAGACAAAAATTAAAATTCAGTTATTTTAAAAAAAATAAAAAATATTTAAGCGTGAAAATTTATCTTCACCCTGTCTTAATTTACATTAGTCAAAGACAGATTTTGGTCAAAGAGAAAAGTGTACCCTTTCACTATCTGACAAATCCCTGCACTTAGCTGCCGTATGTGTGTTTCTCAAACTGAGAGGAAGTGGTTGTTCTGAAAATTCAAAACCCTAGTACTTCCCGGCAGGTAGAATCAAACCAGGTCAGCCCTAGCTAGATAGGTTCATCTATCCTTTCTTCAAGTTTTAAATCCTCTTGAAATAAAACAGAGTTAATGTTAATTTTAATATCTCATTTTATATTTCTAAATTATTTTAGTTTAATTTTTAAAATAAGTTAAATTAATTTTTGATATTATAAAATTTGAGTTATATTACTTCCTTAATTTACTCTTATTTAATTTTCTATCAATTAAATAATAATAAGTAACATTACATGTTACATTGACATGCTATATATAAAGTTTGAAATGACTCATTTTAGTATCTAAAATTACATAAATAAGTCATTTAAATATTTATTCTAAGTTATAAAATGACTCATTTTATATAATTTTAAATACTAAAATAATTTATTTTAAATTTAATTCTATTTTAGATAACATATGGTGTAATATGATATTACTCAACGTTACATATCATCATTTAATTAATGAAATATTAAATAAAAGTGAAATAAAAACTAACTTGACTCCCATTTTATAATATCAAGAATTAAAATAAGTATTAACTCTATAAAATAATAGTACGTAAACCTTTTAATTTGTAATGCTGGTTCCTGCAATGAGATAACTTAAAGGATCATGTGTCTTTCTTTCCATTTCATAGAGATATTGGCTATTTGGTTTATGGGGTACCAAAAGTACTTTTAAAAGAATGAGAAAGAGATTCTATGGTAATTATTACATTTTGTAAACTTTTCATTCTATTAAAAGTACTTTTTAAATAATTAAAAGTAATTTTGAAAAAAGTATTATTAAAGGCGATTTTCATTCTAGAAAAATATTTTTGAGATAAAATTATACTATTATTTTTACATTAATAACTAAAAAAGTAATTTTAGTTTATCTTATCCAAATAAAAATCAAGTTCTATTTGTTTTATATTTTAAAAAAGTGATTATAAAATTTAAATTTTATATTTAATTGAAAAAAGTTGACAACTTATTTTTCACATAAAGTACTTTTTTAGCTTCTACGAAAAAGTTAAAACTGATTTTACAGCTTAAGAATTCCATACAAATGCGCTTAAGAATTCCATACAAATGCACCATCATCTTTTTAAACTTAATTTTAATATATTCAAATCCATCACAATCTAATAGTAATTTTTTTAAAAATAGTTTTTTTAACTTAATTCTTTTTTAAAGTAATTTATTAGAAAATGAATCAAGTGGACCACTAATCTATCAACATTTAAAACAAGGCACTCAATAACCTCCCTGTTTGTATCGGGTCTTGTGTTGGTTTTCAAAAACTATCTGCCTGCTAACAATTTCTACATGAACAAGCAAAATATTTAATTGGGATACTCATTTCATTGTTATTACAGATAATAGATTAATGAAAGTAGTACAATTTATCACCTCATTCAATTATAATAGAATGAGTATCTCAATTAGATACATCCAATATTGAATAGCATTTTTGTTTCTAGATTCATGGTAAGTGCACAATTAGCTGTAGCAGGTTTGGCTTTTAGTTTGGAAATTAAAGCTTCTAAACATGGTATCGTTAAAAGCTACTCCCTCGTAGCTTTTGCTCAACTCAATTCATGATTTTGGAAATACAAACCCACTAGATATAAATACAATTAATTTTAATATATATAATGTACTTATATTGTTAATTAATCATATATAATTAAAAATATAAGTTTTAAAATAACTATTATAGAATTTTAATATTTTTAATAATATAATAATATATAATTAACTGCTTAAACTCTTATATTGATAATATGCTAAAATTTAATTGTTACAAATATTACAAAAAAAAAAACTCAACGAACTTAAAGATACCATAAATGACTTAGTATTAAAAGAGAATGAATTTTCTCATATTATATTTTCATCAAACATTATCATATTTTGCTATCGATTTAGAAAATGAGACCTAAACATAACATATACTATTAAAAAAGTAATAGCAAAATTCACATATAAGTATATAACAATAAAATTGGGTGAAGATTTTACATGAGATTATTTATTCGTATTAAAACCTTCGTCACTCACTGCATTAACCCATTGCTTTAAAACTTGCACCAACCTACCACTGAGTATTGCTCGATCAGTACCACTGCTTAGCACTGACTTCACAGAAATACACATGCAGAGCAGAGCGACTGAGATGATTCCACAAAACTGACACAACCAAATACGTCAGAGAATTATTCTCCTTACAAGTTTTCCTTCACTTCTCTGATCCACCACCTCCTTTTGTTTTTTTTTTTTTTTTCTTTGCCCCTGCTCTCCTTTTACAGAATTCCAAATGTGCAGCTTACCAAACGATAACAAACAAGTAAGCAACACAATTTTGATTACCAGAACGGGGAATAGACACATGATTTAACTAATAAGGACAAAAATTATAACACTTAGAAAAGATGAGTGAAAATAATCTTCTTCTTTTTTTTCGTAATATAGCTATTGTTAGAAGAATGCCATTTTTAGTCTTTATTGTTATCGCGATTAGTGAGTTTCTATATTGTTACTATTAGTACCTGAATTATTAGAAGCTTTAACAATTGAATGAGATATCGCTAAAATTGAATTGTCCAAGGTCTAACTTGGGACTAAGATGGAAGTCCTATTTCATTTAGGAAAAAAGGTTACTATCCCTTTACAATAATTTACAGCATCCAACGACTCAATTTACACCTCAATCTATAATTTTGATCTCACCATAATTTCTCTTAAATTAGTAATACTGAATTGTTAATCTACATGCATAAAAGGTTATTTAATGGAATAAGTATATTAAAACTCAATGCTAGAGTAAACATATCATCCTATATATATATATACCCTTTTAAGAGGGTAGACATTGGCCATAGATTTTAAAATTTAGAAATAAATAGAAATGTTTACATATATATATATATATATATATATATATATCCGTCCTTGAATAGAAATGAATTAGATTTTTGGTTAAAAAAAATAAGTTAATTTTACATTTTTATGATTTTTTAAATAAAAATTATTATAGTAATTTCTAAATTTTAAAATCTATGGTAAATGTCTATCCTCTTAAATGGGTCCTCAGTACACGAAGAGATTAGTCATTATATCCGACAGTGAATATCATAAAAAATAAAAAAAATTATTATTATCATAAATTATAATTATTATAAACTAGAAGGAGTCTAATTTATAAAGATTGAAGAAGTTCCTAGATGTCTGATATATTCCTATAATTTAATGCATTAACTAATAGTTTGAGCGTTTCAAGAGAACTGTCTGCTCTAACTTCTTTTGTTCGTCTCATATGCTATGCATAATCTGGGTGTTATGGTATCGGGATCCACTATAAATATGTACTATATTCTATAATTTATACATAGTCATTTCTAATGGCTCGGAAGATCAATCCAATAGGCCATGCTTAGCTGTTTTAAGCCAAATAAAGTTGGTAAAATCTTTTGGTAATCAAGTTGGTAATATTGTACAAGTGATCAGTTGAGGTTTTTATTTAAAAACAAAAAAACATTTTGGCTCAAATGCTCGTGAAATCATTATATGCGACAAAATATTTTTCAATTTTTTTACTATTATTCAATTATATATTTCTAATTATAAGATTTTTGAGATAATAGACTATTGAATCAAATATTTCAATTAATATAATAATATAAAATTGAATATATGTAATTTTTTATATTAATAGTACAATAAAATTAATTTCAATAGAAAACTATAAAATATTTAATTTTTATTGACTTTTGGCTCTTAAAAAACCAACTTCTCTAACGCCACCTTACAGCGAACTGGCAATTGGTAAATAATAAAAGTTCAAATGATTATTGATAAATGAAAATGTTATTTTTTCTACATAAGAATTTAAAAGTAATAAGATTTAAACTTGAAAAAAATAATATTTAAGTCTCTATTAATTCAATCCTAGTGATTTGAATTTGCTATCTTTTATTTATTTGAAAAATCGTTGTAGAAAATAGCGTTGAAATTAATATGAAATTTAAGCTTTCAATTCAATTAAAATTTATACATTGATCATATAAAATACTTTGCAGTATCAATTAATTAAATAATATTTGTGAATTTCAAAAAATTTATTCTTAGAGTCAAATGCTTTTAGTAATACATGATTAGTTGGTTGCATAATTTTTTTTACTAATATGGCAATTAATTGATATTAAATACAATAAAAATACTGAATATATATATATATAAGTGGATATTTAAATAATTTATATGAATGGGGAATTGGCGGGCCTCCATAGGGCATGAACCTCATTTCTCATCCTTACTCAATTTAACAAATGGGAACTCTGCCCCCATCAACCATTCCCATGAAGACTAAATATGTCCTCATTTCAGTCCTCATTGTGGGAATCTCCATAGGTATCCTCTTCAACGGGTTTTATTTTTGTCAACCCTACCCATAATTTACTTAAATATATACTAAGTAATTTTTTAACTATTTTAATATTGACATGTCGAAGTCTTTTTTTTTTACAAAAAATTAATATGAAAAATTACGGAACTGTTAAGATGAAATATTTTAGTTGCAAAAAATTAAATATAAAATAGTGAGTCGCATAGATAGATAATTTTTTTAAAATAGTTTTCAAAAGCTCAAGATTTGAAGTTAGAAACTTTTCAAGAAAGAGAAAGAATTTTAAAATATATTGTTAATATAAATTTTTAGAAAAGAGTCAAATTTAGGAGAAAATATGCATTGATTTGGGAAATGATATGTATGTAGAAATTTACTATGCAAAATGAATTCCAATATATAATAGAAAGAATTTTTTCCAACATTTAAGTCGAGGAATGTATTTTAAATTTTTAGTTTGATTAATTATTTTTTATGGTGGTTCTGAAAACTATATTTGTGCAACTTTTTTCTTTAAATATATGAATGCGTTTATTTTTTATTAATAATATTATAAAATTTTTAATGTTATAATATCTTTGATTGCATCGAATATGAGTGATAAAAAAAAATTCAATTATAATATCTTAAACTTTCCAAAGATTTTAAGGCTTGTAATATTTTGAACATTTAAAAATTGTGGAATTAATTACTGGTATAAGCTTCAATATAGAGTATATGTTAATAGAAGAGAGATATGAAAATATAATTAAAAAAAATAATTAATAATTATAATTCAAATAAAAATTTCAAAATTTAAATGTTGAGAAAATAGTAGGATATAAATTTCTTTATGAATGGTACATGGCAAAACCTTCCTTGAAATGAGTTTAAATCATTAGTAGTATAGATAAATAATATTAAAAATGATTCAAAACAAACAAACTAAATAGGATAATATTGAAAAGTTAACAAAAATAAAAGAATTAAAAACCTTATATGGTGAAGAAATATACATATGGTTTAATTTTCTTTTTGCGTGGATTGTAATCTTTATAATTTTATTTGGCATCAATTGTAATCTTTATAACCTTCTTAAAGAATAAAAAATCTTATAATTTTACTTTCATTGGATTGTAATCTTTAATGATTGTAATCTTTAGTTTTACTTCATATGAAAAATAATTAATAATTAAAATATAAATTAAATTCAAAATATTACTTTAAATATGAAGATTGAGAAACGATGGTGCCTAAATAACTCTATAGATAACACGCGTAAGTTTTTCTAAAACGAGTTTGAATTATTAGTATAGTAGTTTGTATTAATTTTTAATTTTATAATTTTACTTTCATTGTAGTATTTATTTTTCTGGCACGGATTGTAATATTTAATGATTGTAATCTTTAATTTTATTTCATATGGAAAAAAATTAATAATTAGAATATAAATTAAGTTCAAAATGTTACTTTAAATATAAAGATTGAAAAAGTAGTGGAGCCTAAATAGTTTTATGAATGACACGTGTAAAATTTTTCTTGAAATAAATTTGAATTATTAGTATATAGCATATTAGTATAGCAGATTTTATAATTTTATTTTCATTATAATCTTTATCTTTTACACGGATTTTAATCTTTAATGATTGTAATATTTAATTTTATTTCATATTAAAAATAATTAATAATTAAAATATACATTAAATATAAAATATTATTTTAAATATAAAGATTGAAAAACTAGTGGAGCCTAAATAGCTCTATGGTATGTGTAAAAGTTTTCTTAAAATAGATATAAATTATTAGTATAATATATATTTACTCCATCAATGATTAATTTTCTCGTGTCAACTATCAATTTTATGATTTATTCTATGATCTTCATGAAAAGGATATGACTATCAATGCAAGTGCCTCAACCTGCACATGACCTAAAGTACATGGGTAAATTGCATTTATCTCTATATTTGAAGTACTATTTTTCAAGTAAGTTGATGCCAAAATATCCATATGTAGTAACTTTTTTTTTTGTTACGATTATAGTAATGTTTTGTATTGGGGGTTTTTGGCAGCGAAGCTAAAGCCTTTTGACTGGTCAACAACAGAAAACAAAAAGTAGTGGGCCTGTAGCAGTTTCCAATCCCAATAATCTATCAAAGACAAATCTTTGGTTGCTAGTGTAGCAGTAGATCTTGGTCCCAATTGCTGATGAGGACCGAACAAACTATCCACCTTCTTGTCATAAATTCTAACATCCAATTCCCCATATCAGCCAAATTGTGACATGTGATGGGATTAACAAATTCTTATTAACAATCTATGATGTCTTGCTAATGTCCAATATGCTCAGTCCTTTACTCCCTTTAGACTTGATGATTTTTTTTTTTTTTTGTATATTGAAAATTTAGATCGAGGGATAAACTCTTCTAATCCACAACCAAGGCATACTTCCAGATTTATTGATCGTTTATTCCCATCAACAAGAAAAATATGATAATCGAATCCAATTCATAATAGTACATGAGTTGAAGATCGCCTAGGCAAACTAACGTGACTTGTGATTATCAATGTAGTGTGTATATATATATATATATATATATATATATATATATATATGCGCAAAATACAGGGATAATCTTTGGGTAAGGACTTTCCTTTTGTTTTAATTTTTGGAAATTGACCACAACAGAGAATTTGTATCTTCCTCCGAAAATTGTAAACAACATGGGAAAATGAAAAGAATTTCAATTTGTATTTCATTTTCTTTCCCCGAAAATGAAAAAATTGGACATAAGGGGAAAAAAAAAAGCTTTTGTGTCCAAACGTCATGGTCATAGACCTGTCACTTTGACATTCTGTGCCTGAACAACAAATTGTTTCATCAAAATTTTCTCTCCCATCCACATCTCCGCAACACTTGCAGCTGTTTCTGTATGCTGACTATAAACAACTAGCAACTCATGCTATACGCATGACATTGCTTAACTTTCTCTCTTATTCTTTCATAAAACACACTCTCATTGAGTGTGTTACCAATGGCCTAAAAAGACCACACTAAAACTCTCATTCAACCAAACTAAATGAACTTTGGTGAAGGAGGGAAATTCACATTTCATGACTTGTAAGTCCCATCAGAAGGACCATCTGATCTGTTCCTCTAAGTATTTGGACTATATTGGGAAGAATTTGTAAATGATCCAACTGTTAATTCATCACTCTTATAGCTCAAGCATGTAGCATCCAGCACTCCAGCAGGGCTTTGTGGTACAAATGGCGCTATATTACAGGCCGAATTAGCTGAAACTTTGATCAAGGACAATTCTTTGATCAGGTCAAGGCACTTCAAAACTCTCTCCTGCAAAATGAAAACCCCATAATGGAAGAATAGAACAGTTTGCAAAGGGAATATGACATCAAATGGAAATAAGCAATTCTCCAAGGGCAAAAGAAAATTTGTCCTTTCCCGCTGTTTGTTCTGTGGGAACCACCATCTTACCTTCTCTACAATGATAATACTATTTAAGGCTTTATCAAGCTCTTTTGATTGTAATTCCATTGAAACAGAAATTGCAGCTGCTGCAGCAATTTCGGAAGGCCGGAATTCCAAGAAATCAACACCTGCATTGATTTCCCAAAAAAGTAAATTGTTAATCCTCAAGAACATAACATGAAGACTGAAAATGCTAACAAAGTCAAGAGAATACATCTGATTATGCTAAGGATGAGCTCGATGGATCTCAAAATGGATGACTGTGCTGGAGGCTGCTCCTGAGCGACCTTGCCAAGGACGTAATCTATGAAGGAACATGGATTTAGAGCTTGCATTTTCCATCTCAATGTGCTTAATACTAGTAGTTCCATTCTTTGAATGGTTTTAGCTTCAAATACAAACTTTGGTTCTTCAACCTACCAATTACCAATATCAGAGAGAAAATTAGAGGGAAACACACACAGCAAAAGTATATTTAACAATCATAGAAGGTTGTATGGTTGTACAGTACCTGCAAATCTACAGTCTGAGGCACTTTAGTCTCCTCCATTTTGGCAGCAATTGAAAAACACACCACGGCTAACAATTGCACAGCCCAACTTTTGCCTCTCTAAACATTCCAAGAGAAAAGGTCAGCAAAACCAATTAGACTATCAAAAAGAGGTCAACAAACATAAACCTTGTAAAACACTGGTATGCTTTTAGAAATGTGATCTTACTGGCAATTCATATACTGATAGGAACCGATCCAAGTAGTTCACAGATAGACAAAAGCTAGAGGGTCCAAAACCATAGTAGGTATGAGCCTGTGGAATTGTGCAAAGCATAAGTCACTAATGGTGTTGTTACCCGATCAAAACCCAATATAAATATTTTGATCACACAATTCCAATTCCAACAGAAATGAGAGGAAACATGATCAAAATCAAAACAGAATGGGAAGAACAGAGAATAAAGGAAATAAGGAAATCTCAAATCAATTTACAATGCCAACCTGCTGCTGCAAAACTAGTAGGTGAGGGATTGACACTAGTAACTCTACTCAATTACAAACTTCGAAATTAACAGAACAAAGTACACTACAAAGAAATTTGCTTGCGAAATCCATTTAAGACCCAAATAAAAAGCCATAAATTGTGAATAGATCGATATTGGAATGGACAAATTAATCTTTTAAATGGCTAATCCCCATTAAATGCACTTGAAAGAATCCACATAAATCAGGAAAAAGAAAAAAAAAATCCCGACATGGATTCATTTTTCACTTTCATTGAATGAAATGAAAGTTCAAATGAATTGTCCATGAATCAAAACAATCAAAAACCAACAATCCCATTTGAACCAACCTTCCAAATCCAATCAACAGCCTCCCTCCTAACACTCAAGTCCAAGTCCCCACTACGCAGTCTCATCAGGTAATCATCCCTGGGCAAATGCTCCTTCTCCCTCTCAACCATAAGCCCAAAAATTTCATCACTCTGCACGAGGAAACCAATGAATGATGGTTCCGATCCATGGTTGGCCCTGCTCAGATATTGATCATTAAAGTTAAGGTTTTTGTGGTCCCATGAGGGAGAAATACCCGACCCATCTGCAGCATTACATTCAAGATCATCAAAACATGTGTTATTATTCTCCGGACACAGAAGGCTTGAGGTTGCAGGGTCGAAAGTCTCGTCCATTGAAACACCTCAAAATGGTAGGAAAAAATTAAAAAGCCTTATGAAAAAAAAAAGATTAAAAGAAGAGAACTTTATGAAGCATTTAGTGATGTAATGGAAGAACCCATTAGATTCACCGTGGAGAGTGAGGGTGTTGTGAGAAATGCTGAGTGGAGGGATGGAACAATAGAGCGTTGAGAAGGGTGAGGTTTATGTAGGAAACTGGTTATGTGCGTTTAGGCCTTTAGGGTAAAGGGGCTGAGACATTGGGCTGAATAAAATGAGTAATTTTATTTTCCTATAGAAAATTGTTCGGATACACACATGTCTATTATAGAATGAGACCTGGGATTCAAATAAGAGTATACAAATAATAATTTTTGAGGAAAGAAAAAAATATAAAAGTTTTATAACATCACCTGAGTCTTTATTTGTATGGCTTTTTGGACAATGGGATAGAAGTTGATTATACTTATAATATGATGTTGTATAACTGAATAAGCATATAAAATTTTTTTTATATTCAATGTATCAAAATTAAATTCTCAGAAAATAATAGAAACAAAAAAAGCAAAAATAAATAATTAATTTTAAATTTTATTTTTACCACCAAGAGAGAAAAAATATCAATTTATTGATTTTTTATTTAGGATTATTCGTCAAAGTTATTAGTAAAAGAGTGTTGCTGGTGAGGACGAAAATATTTTCCTAGATGTGGTACGAAAAGGGTTTAAGCCAATTAGCGTGGGTTAAAAAGGTAACCGCCAGAAAGAGGAATTTTGATATCCCTCAAAACACAAATTGATTACTCTTATTTTGCAATTCTGTATGCCATTCTACAAATACACTTTCGATCCATTTAGCTTTTATGTGCCAAATAGCAGTATAATCAACAACCAGCAGATTCAGAAAGATGCAATGCTGAATGGTGCGAACAACTACCATACGAAACATAACAAAATCTATGGCATTATCACTTATCACAATAATAGAATATATATGTATTAAAAGCAGTAAATTTTAACCCCCACAAAACTTGACAGAAAACAAAATCCAATGGTGCATGGGTCGAAATTTATTTCGCACCAAATATCATTTTCCTTTTGGAATTTGAGAGCAAGAGAAAAGAAAAAGTAAGTGATTCCAAAATGCAAGTTAATTACATCGCATCAGATTTTATTATGTCTTCTACAAAATTTCTTTCATAAGCTAAAATATTTCTCTGAAATAAATTAGGAAAATAGTTTAATGTTGATCCATCGATAGCATGACATTTTTTTATATTATCGTCTAATTTAATTAACTATTATTATTGATATAATAATATATAATTAAATAATAGTATCAAATTTATTTATATGATTAATATATTAAAATTAAATCATTGAAAAATAATGTCAAATACTAAGAAATTAACTTTTCCAGAAACGACCTAAACGTGTTGCATCTTCTTGTCTAACCATTTTTCTCTCATCTCACTCCATATTTGAAACCTACCATAATTATTGGTTAATCAAATCTTGGTAAGATTTGTGCGAACTTCATTTCATACCCAATTGTGTTGTTGATATGTTATATAAATAAAAATTATTTTGTTCTTTTAAACATAAAAAATAGGTTTAATTAATTTGTTAATCTTTTTAGTTTCACCAATTTTCAATTAGGTCTTTATAATAAATAAAATTTTGTCATAAAGTCCATGAACCTAATAACATGATGTTGAAAATATTTTTAATTTCATCTATTACTAGCATTAAATGAGTTGGCTTAAACTCCTAAGAGATTAAAAATCCAATAATATTGTCAAACTATCTCTAAAACTTATCATGATAGACTTTTATACTTTTATTATTAGACAAAAAATGAATTCAACTACGTCAAAAAAAAAAATCAAAATCAAACCATTGTTAATGTATTTCTTACCTATGCATTCACATAATAAGAAATCGAGAAATATTGTACTTAATCTCATATTTTTGCAAAGGTAGTTAGGTCTAAAGATTTGAATTACAAATTTTTATTCACTATAAGAATTTAATTATAAATTTTCATTTAATATAGGAGCCTGATTGTAAATTTTTAAACTATAAGGACTCAACTAAAAATTTGATGAAACTGTAAGATCTGCAGATTATTTAAACAAAAAAAAAATCACTGATTAAAAAATTCATAAAATTAAAATAGTGTTAATAAAACAAATGGTAATATGTGCAAGGATTTAATTTATATATAATTTTTTATATAAATATCTAATTATGTAATGTCACGTCTAATTATATAATGTTGCGTCAGTAAAAATGTTTGACCTATCCGCCCACTACATTAAATGTCTTATAAATAAAAATATGCAATTAGATTACAATAAAAAAACTCTTTTAGACTTTTAATTTATTGAAATTAATCTCTATTTATAAAATTCGAAATCGGCGAATTCATAAGTGCAACTATAGGTCCGGTCCGGTAGAGAAAAATGTGATCATTCAAATGTAGCACTGAATAAGTTAATTTTTTTAAGGGAGGGTAAAAGTCCTAAATTTGTCTGTAAAAAATAATTTTAAGAAAACCTTTTAACCGCAATACTGCTCAAGCATTAGTCCTAGAGCAACGTTTGGAAAATTACTCGGTCAAAGATCAAAAAGTCTAATTTGACAGACTTTGGCCAACACCCAAGCGTAGGAAAACACTGGAAACACCAAAAGCATAAATATAAATAAATAAATAAATAATGAAAAAAGATTGGTGTTCTCCAAAGAGGTTGATCTTTATACGTTGATAGCGTAAATTATCAGTTAATAATTTTTTTTAAATGACAAATCGTATTAGATAATAATCATGACAAAAAATTTCATAATTTAATATTTTTCTCAAATTCTATATACACCCTCTATTTATAAATAATTATCTAGTTTTAAATATGTATAGGAATTAAGAGACTAATTAGAAATGTCTCAATATTAATAAAAATTATATGTACTTTATAATACTACCCTTAATACTTCCTACTATGAATATATTTAATAGGAAAGGGAAAATAGGTTAATAAGAGGTATAATTGAGAAAAACTAATAAATATTACCCAAAATTTTTAAATAAATAATTATTTATGGAAAATTAAAATGTTCATATTATATAGTTATTTGTGGACGAAGAAGAATTATTTATATATCATTAAACAAGTTAAACTTGAGATACTAGACAATGTTTTGTAAAATGGGGACCATGTCGTGCACAGGATAAGTGTGGTGCATTATGCATCAAACTTTAGCCATTTAATTAATGTGGCTAAGTGTGACGAAATGTTCGTATATGTAGTAATATTTACGGAAAAGTGTACCTAAATTATTTACTACACTTTAAATGAATTTAGCCACATTTAATAAATATGGCTAAATATTAAATATTTGGGCTTCATGCTTCTGTTTTTTTTTTTTTTTGGGCGTCACAGACAGACTTTTGTTTAAAGCTTGACTCTATTCTACTCATTTAAAGTTTTTTATTTGGCATACTAGGTAAAATATGGCAAACCACACCGAAAACATTTAGCCACATTAACTAAATGTGGGTAAATTTGTTAATAAATATGACAATTGAATATAGCTACACTTCTGAGCATTTTTTCACACTCAACAAATGTGGTTAAATTTCATGTGTGTTGCACCATATTTTATTTGGTGCACCGCACCCTTGCCCTCATTTAATCAATTAACTTTCCAAATTTCACAAGGCCTTTGGATGTGCAATCAGTTTCCAATTTTTTTAATAGAGGTTTAAAAAAATAGCTATTAAAAAGATAAAATACTTTTGAGCCTTTTAATTATGTATAAAATTTAAATTTCTTAATTATGTTTTGAAAAAACTGAGACAAACGCATCCACAATATTCAACGAGTTTGAAAAATAATAAAAACCAAACTCATTAATTAACACGCTTTGCATGAATTGTGATCTAGTTGATAAGTCCAGTGTTTTGTATTAGATCTTCCAATTATCAGGGTCTCAACCTATTCTATGTTTAATTTTTAGCTACATTTATTGTTAAAAATGTTACTAAAAATATAAAAAGTATTATTAAAATTTTTAAGTAATAATACTCTTATAATTATGGTATACAGTCTATACACATTACCTAAAATTTTATGAACTCATAAAAAAAATCAGCAACAATTTTGTAAAATTGTATTCAATAAAATTTTTAAATATTACTAAATATTAATTATGTTGTAGTGCTGTGCTTGCATGCAAAAGGTTAACAAACCTAGAATTTAAAATGATTCTGTAATTAAAGGAAGTAACTGCATCGAGAAACAAAAGGGAAGAAATGTTTGAATATAACTGGTTCCTCACATGATATCCTTACCGAAACTGGTTCCATCTTATATGAACATTTATGTCAGTGGACTTGGTTAGAAAGACTTTCAAATTAGCTTCTAATTAAACCCAAAAGTAATGTCAATTGGAGAAATTGATACCTCCCGTGAAACACATTCCCACTTCTTTAATTGAATCCCCCTTTTATGAAGGTTACTTTCAAATGAAAATCTAAAAGAAGCATGTTATCCCTTTATAGTCCTTTAGCAACACAAATTCCTAACCCTTTTCTTCACCTAGAGATGCTCCCTCTTTTGCCCTCTCTCTCATAAGATACTCTACCTTTCCATCCACTAGTAGGGTTGTCTCTCAAAAAATTCCTCATATGACCATATATAGGACACTTTACACCATAATCCAAATCACGTGTATTACCAATCCTTTTGGTTGTTAGAGCTTGCTCAATCACCAGGACACGATCCATTCAAATACATAAATATGAATCTTATGAGATTTAGATGTATATATGGCTTAAGCATGGTGATCTAAAAGTAGCCTTTATATATATATATATACAGTGTATAGATTTGCATGGTCCAAAAGTAGACTTTAGTAGATCCAATCTCTTGAGAGTGCTTCGTCCTACAAATAAGCACAAATTAATGTGCCGATATTGAAAGTAGCCAGAACATACGCCATAGCTCCTGCAACTCCATAAGCACTGATTTGGAATAAAAAACAGAATCCCTATATATTGTATGTCTCTGCAGACCAATGCTGCCTCCATGTGTGGCCCTTGTATGTGCCTTGGCACTTGTGAATATAAAACTCCATATTTCTATACCTAGACAACACCACAGAATCTTGGATTAAAAAGGTTTTGGTAATTTGGCAACCCAACGGAGAAAGATAACAAATAACAATCCTCCTCTCATACATGTTGCTAATTATGAACTGATGAAGTGATGATGGAAAATGTGCAATTCAAGTAACCAACCATATATCATGATTTGAGGTTATGGGAATTAATATAAGGATTTAATTTTGAAGTACTAACAATATAAAAAAGTTTATACAGTCTTCTAATCATATATTAATACATTAACAAATATGATTAATCCTTATTCTCGCTACTTTAAAAGTTATTTAATTTATCATTCATATGTTCTGATCAATATTTTTCTTAAGATGTCTGCAAACTACAAAGAGTGATCTCTATAATATGCTCTTGTCAGCAACTTTATTTTGTTTGTTTGCTTGAACATTAATATTGTTGCAACATTGCTTTGTTGTTACAGGATTCCTCATCTAATGAACACTGGCTGCAAAGTACCTTAAATTAATTTCACGGTAAAAGCATGATTACTTTGAAGGCAAATGATGAAGATGAGTCGTTAATTGTCCTTGAATGAGCGCAACCCTTTTAACCTTGTAATATCAGTTATCATTAGTTTTGCTTGTTTTTCATATAGAAAACCACAAATATAACACATACAGCATGAGACATATGATTTGAGCTTTACTCAGGAGATGAGCTGGAAATCTGATTGGCTTGAATAAAGAAGCTTTGCCCACATTAGTTACATCAATGATATTCCATGTGGGATTTAGTACCCTTCTTGAAATTTGGGTTGCTTAGAGTTCTTAGTGAAAATGATGAGGTTTGCTGTGCCTTGGTGTTAGCGATTCTATCGTGTCCCACCAACAGGAAACAAAGTTCCAGAGATAATGGTAAGTACTGAGGGGCAGGGTTAGACGCGAGAACCCAATTGAAATTTGACCATGACTCGGTTATTGTCATTCTAGTTTGAATTGTGAAAAACAACAAAAACAAAAAGGAGAGAAAGAAAAAAAGAGATCATTGCTCAACTTCGGATAATTTTCCAAGATTGGCAACTTTAAATAATTATTGAAGCTAAGTACAAATTAAATACTAATAGTAAATGACACATGAAAAAAAAAATTAAGGAAATATATCTCACATAAGGCTGAGTTCACTACCAGGAATTTTAATTGCTTCAAATTAATTTCTTTCATTTTTAAATTCTTTTGTTTGGATAAAGTAATTATATAAATTCATTTATAAAATACTTTGTTTAATTTGCTTCATGAAATTATATCACATTCTTTATTGATAAGAATGGATAATTGCACATGATAATATGCAATGATGGCTAATGGTGGACGGCAAGCGAACAACTGGCAATGTGTGATAGGACACTGGCAACAACGAGCAATGACGAGTGGTGTGTAGTGGGCGGCTGATGTTGGCGATAGACAATTGGTGAGCAGTGATAGGCTGATGGCGGTTGGCCGACATTAGCCGTGATCAATGGTAGGTGGTGTGAGATGAGCAACTAGTGCTGGAGATAGATGAGTGTCGGATGGTTGATGCCACCAATCAGCGGGCAGGTGATTGGTAACCAGCTATTGGTGGTGGACAAGCACCCTGTTGATAGTGAGCAAGTAATGGTTTATGAATGGTAAGACTTGTGAAAATGAGAGTTATAAGACAAAGATAAGAGAAAATTTCGGAATTCTCTCCATGAAGAATGAATTCGAAATCCATTCTTTTCAAGTTTTAAGAATTCTTTATAAAAACATTTAGAATTTTAAAATTCCCACGTGTTAGTATCCAAACAAAGAATTTTACCAAATCATTTGAAATCCTCTCAAAAAATACATTACCATATAAAACTACTCCATCAAAACACAACCCAAGAGAACTTTAATTTAGGCTGGTAAAAAAAGGTATTAAAACATATGTCATTAAATGGTATGAAATAAAGGCATAGGGCTTCTTTAAGAAAGTGCATCAAGGACAAAAATGAAATTTGAATTTTGTCAACTAAATGAGGAATTTAAAATGTAGGAAAATATTACTTGTTATTTTAAAGTTAATTAATATTTGTTATGATTGTAATTGTAATTTCATATGTTATGGTATCAAAGACTTATGCAAGGGTTTAGAGAATGCACTGAGAGAGAGAAAGAGAAAAGGGAAAGTGAAGAGTTCAAGTGTTTCTGAATTGCATTCTAATTATGTAATGTTATTATAGTGTTCAATATATATACAACAGTTCTAGATCTAGGTCATTATAAACATAAAGTATAACTAAGTAGTTAATCAGTTACAACCCCTGTGCGAATTTGTCATCAAGTCTCTAATGCTCACCTGCCACCATAGTACCTTTTTTTTGGTCATCCCGCCACCATAGTATAACATATGACACATTTTCCTTTGGTAAACCTGTTGATCAGATCAATTATCGTCCAAATCCAGTAATGAATATAATTAAAAATAAACACTTAAATTGGTCCCTGACAAAAAAAAAAAAGAATACTATAGATCCCTGACAATTTCATTGATGGATAAACTGGTCCTTGACATCTCTATTTAACCCCCATTATATGCCTATTAGTCTTCGTCATCTGTTAGCTGAGCTCCTCCCCTCCCAATTGAGCTCCAGTTCCTCTCAAACGAGCTCCATCTTCTTCCAGCCGAGATCATTTGCCATCTTTATCGCCTTGACTAACCTATTTTTGTAAGTTTCAGGAACCTATAGTATCCTATTTTTGCAATTGTGAAGGACCTTAACGCTAATATTTTTTGTGTCAATGACCAATTTGTCCATCAATGAAATTATTAGGGACCAATTTGAGTGTTTACTCTATAATTAAAGTGGTAAAACAGGCCATTGTAATCCATTTAGGCTCTAAAATTGGTGGATGGCATGCATTATTATTAGCATTTGCTCTTAGTTCTTACAAGGTTTCTTATTTGATCCCAAAAAAGGGGTTTCTTATAAATTTTTAATGTAAAACTAGTCTTACTTGAGTATTTGAGATTGCCATTTCTCACACAAGTAATACTTTATCACTTAATACTTTTTGATATTTTTATATTTTTCATGTAACAAAGATTTCATGGCTAAACCTAAATTTCTTTATCATGCAAGTTACTATATGATACTCTAATTCTTGATAATTACTCCACCAGCTAAACTCAATATTGTTTATCACTTAACCTATATGGGAATAAAATGTTGTTATTACTATGTGTTTAGGGGTATATACACAGTCTTATTATGTTTACATTATGCTCACCTCCTTGAGGTTGTTGGAGTTAGGTGTGAGAGGTGAAATCCTACATTGGTCGAAAATGGACTAAATGAGTAATATATAATATGGAATGAGTCATGACTCATTATCTTAAGATTTTTTATTAAGATGTGGCATTTGGCTCAATGGTATAGTGGTGCACTCACTTAACTCGTTAGTTATATCTTCCCTTGTTGGGCTCTTCTGCCTTGACTCTGGTATCAGAGCCAAGGTTGGGCTCGATTCCCAGAAAGACACGACTGTGGATGAAATATAATATGAAAGAAGTCATAACTTATACTTTAAGATTTTTGGTCAAGAAATGACGTCCTGTTCTAATAGAGGTGCACATTACTTTAGAGGAGGTTTTATATAAGGTTTCACTCAACTAGTTTTTTTTTTTTTTTTTTTTAAAGGTTGTCTCAACTAGTATATGTGTGTGCCTAGTGATATGAAGCCATTTTCTTTTTGGGTCAGATATGAAACTAGCTAGCTTCTAGGTGTGTTTGTAATCTTTGGGTCATTGAAGCTGGTACTGTATTGATACAATGGGGTCTTGTATGTAAAGTCCACTAAATTATTAGTCTTGGTCATGCAGATGATTACTACAGTGTGCGATTTTATGGGCTTGTCTATACAACGTATATATACTCAGCTGCGGCTCAAACTGAAGATTTCACCTTATCCAGAACTTCCAAATTCTCAAGGTTATATTTTAGAACATCAAATAGAAAAATATTACACTACAAAAGGAAGAGAACTTTTTTTGGGGGCAAAAATATGAATGCTTTACTAAAATTCTAAACACTTGATTGAACATTGTAATTTACTGAATTCATCATTAAAATTAGCTACTTCATGGATGAGTTACTTACCTCGATTGAATCTGTGTGCACATTTGGTGCATCCAAATTTCGGAAATTTCCTTCTAACGTTCAATTTTTATACGTGGCACTAACTTTTCAGAATTGTTGCGTTCAATTCTTCTTCTTCTTTTTCTGTTTTATATATATATATATATATATATATTTTGGGTGGTTCCAACCATTGCTATCTTTCACGCTCTAAGAATATGTCAAATTAACTGAACCGTCCATTATTAACATGGGTGATAATGAAAATCCACTTGTAACGTGGAAATTTCTTATTATCACCCAGAGTGAAGTGGTGGCAAGGAACATATCCATTGTGGAGCAGTTGGGGAAGGTTAAAGTAAGGAATTTTGATGCTTGGTTTTCGTCAATCGCAGAGAAATAAGATTCTTTACATTGTACAGTACGACTTTTAGACATCGTAAAAGAACCATTCACATTCAGATTTCAGAGCATGCCTCAGTTCCAAAGGCTTATGCTTGAAATCTTGAATGTATCATGTATATGCTTCAATTGATTTGCATAACTATATATATATATCATCAAATATCTGCTCAGAACATAGCATGGATTTTTTTTTTAAAACTTTTTTTTATATCATTGAGCATTTTTTTTTATTGAAGAAGCTCAAACCCCAAACAGAGAAAGAGGGAGCATGAAATCCAAATACGAAAACCAAATGTCAAAATCCAAACCTAGAGACTACAACCTTCCAATATCAAAGCCAGATATGAACCCAAAGCAACATCACCCCCAAGATAAAGCATGGTACAGGCATATCACCAATATTGTCATCATCCACAGAGGAAAAGCCTCAACACAGCCCTTAGACTAGTTAGTTTTCAGTCAGTTACTAATTAGTTAGTAAGGCTTCTGTTAAGTAATTCTGTTACGAAAGTAACAAGTTAGTTGCTTTGGTTTCCATTCAATGTATTGTACAGAACAGAAGACTCAAGAGCTAAGTCATTGTATCAGATTACAACACGTTTTCAATACAATACACTACATTCTCTCCTCCTTCAGCATGAGATTTTCCTATCCATTTTCCCGAGAAAATGAAGTTTAACATATATCATTGACCATCTTTTCCGTCTGCCTTCCTTTTTGTTTTTTTGGTAAGCTAGAGGTTAAGGGTAGCAGATTTTGGATAGATCAAGTTTTGATTTTTGAGTGGTCGTCAAATAATATATTCTGATATCTGATGCACCGGCTGGGGCAGGCTCTGAAACGTGGGTATGAAATATTAAATGTTACACTTCAAAATTTTGAAGCTCAAAAGGTTCTTAATGTTTTAAATATTCGATGAATTAGTTCATTTTACTTAATCAATAACAAAATTTAATCATGATTGGTCACTAAAAAAATAAACTGCTAATAGTTCTTTGTAACTGACCTACATGGGTTGCAATGGATAACGAGGCCTGTATACTAAGGTGTTGCAGATTTTGTTTTATGCTGTAGTGATAGAGTTAAGCTTTGTACCCTGAAATTTGGGTCATTTCGATGACCGAGTACTTGTGATTCTTCGTATTGATTTGATCCCTCAGGACCATATGATTAACCATCCAAAAAAAAAAAAAACTGCGACTACAAGTCTACAAGTAAAATTCATCTTACAACAATGGAGATTCTTTGTTACTATGATCAATTTGAGGGCATCAATATTAATTATTATCAATGAGTGGTTATTATTTAATTATAAATCCCAAAACTTTCAAATAAAATTTTCTATATTTTTTACTTTTTATAAAATTGCACATACAATCTAATCTAAACTACTAATTCTTATACGTATCGATACCTTTAAAAAATTAAAGAGAAACGGATAAATTCCCTAATCTCAAAACTAAAGACTTTTTAAAGATAATTTTTCCATTCGTTGGATGATTCCTCAAATTATTATAAGGACAATTCCTGAATAATGAATTCCATGTTGGCCATATGGTCAATAAAGCAGAGAATTACATGACAATTATCGTCCTCTCCATGTCAGGATAATTTCAATCTATGCAAATTGATGCACAAAATTCCAATCTATGGCTCCTTTTCCAAACAAGAGTAATAATAGCTTTAGCATAGCATCAGTCTCCACCCCTTGGTGCCTGCTGGCTAATGAAGGTGGCCAAGTAAAAACTTGCAATTGTGCTGCAGTTTGAGTTCGAGCCTAAATTGAGAACAAGCATAACCCACCCACCTTTGTTAACAGAATCGTGGTAGCTTTTGGTAGTTTAGAATAAGAATATCTCATTGTTCCTAATCCTTTGGTAGCTTCTGGCATCTAAATTGTTCCCCCAGTAATCAGTAATGTTAAGAAGCTCAGGGCAATTTCAATGGAGAAAAAAAAAAGATTGAAAACTTCCTAATCTCACCCACGTAAGTACATCGACTTAATGAAATTCAACAACGATTTGCCGCAACCCGATTTCAAGTTCCAATATGATAACTAGCTATGTTCTCAATTCTCTTTCATAGATTGTATCAATGCTATTCAAACACCTAACTTTCTTAAACATATGAATCTCATTATTCACTTTTTCTTTCAATTTATTATCTCACAATTACTCCACTTACACTATTATGGGTGTCTACACTTGTATGGCTACTGAAATAACATTTTCCCATAAATTGCAACTTACTACCAACTAGCAATTTAACTCTGCTGAACTAAATGACACAGGTCTTGAAACAAAACAAAACAGTCTAAAAAAACATTATTATTAATCTTGTACGTAACACGTGTTTTTCGTCATCATCGTACACCTCAAAAATCCTTGAGCACCTTGCGAACTTGTTCTAACGTCACGAACAGCACAACCGTGAAGGGTCCCTGCCTGGTAATCGTAGGAATGAACCCTTTGTATAGAGCCATAGGCCCCTCCGCACGCACCGTCTTCAGCGCGCAATCCAACGCGCCGGAATACGGCGGCACCGCCCCGGGCTCCACCTTCATGTTCATCACCCTTGTCTTGATCACATCGACGGGATTTGAGGCCACGGCAGCCACAAAACCAGCCGAAAAACTCGCCGTCAAGTGGGTCCCAAGCCCATCACGCATCAACCCCCTTTGCAAAATAATTTCCTTGAACTCGTCGTACGAGGCCAATTGTGAGGCCGTCACCAGCATGGCGCGATTCACGGTAAGTGATGAGCCGCGCCACAAGCTAGTGATGCCCTCGCTCCTAGCCATCTTGGTGATGGCATCCACCACGGACTTGTAATTCCGCCGCTGTGCCGGCGGGAGCCTTCCATCGGCCTGCATGCGGACCATTGCCACGTCGGCGGGGTTCCCAACGGCGGCGCCAATTCCGCCGGCGATCAGCCCCGCCGCGATCTTTCTCGAGAGCGGCATGCTGCCGCCGGCGTTGGGGTCGGACCAATTGTTCTTGAACACGTCGTAGAGGCCCATGCGGGTGGTGGAGTAGAGGAGCTGCCGGAGGACGGTGGCGGAGACGCCGGAGAAAAGGGCGGCGACACCTTCTTGCTTGACTAACTTGATGCCTACGGCAATGGGACCCACCTTGGCCGCAGGAGGATGCGGCGGCGCGTGGACGGAGCCAGGGTTGAAGGCGAGCACGGGTCGAAGGTTCGGGATCGGGGCCTGGGTCTCGCCCTGAAGCTGCATTCGGACCTTGATGAGGTCAAGAGGGTGGGTGGTGGACCCTGCAATGACGGAAGCAATGCCTCCTTCGACGAAACCTTTGATACCCATTTCTTGTTATGAGAAAAAGTTTCGAGCTTTGAGAGAATCAACGGAATTGAGGAGGTGGGGGGGTTGATTTTGTCAGAGAATTTTCCGGAAAATTTTCAAAAGGGAGAATTGTTGGGGTTAATTATTGTGAGGGAATTGACGGGATCAGATCAAAGGGTATGAAAGGACCAATTGGAGTTTGGGTTCATTTCACTGGAGACCAGGAGATGGGGGTGGAGGCCAAAGGCTATATATATAACAAGAGTGAGGAACGTTGGGCCTTTGAGACATATGCTAGTTAGGCGAAACTCTGTTCGAAAGAGGAAGCGAACGAATATGGCTTTGGGGAGATGGACACGGCATTGAGGTTTTTTGGGAGGCGGAAGGGGAATTTACATTAAAAGAACTGAGATCTCACGCAAGGACAAATGCAAGAATTTGGGGACTTTTTTACGAAAATAAAAAAAAAATAGTTATTTACGAATATATAACTGGTGTGATGTTATTTATCAATATGCATTAAATGTAAATCGACTAACAGTGAAGCGATTTAGTATATATAAATCGTCCAACAGTAAAATGATTTACTGATGACACGTTTTACTGTACAACTACTAAATCGGTCAACAGTAAAATGATTTATTAATGATGCATTTTTCTATGTAACGTTTTCACAGGTACACATGCAAAAAATGACATCAATAAATCGGCTAGCTGTCAAATGATTTACTGATGACATATTTTACCGTGCAATGATTTATTCTCACACGTTGACCAAGGCAACAGTGCTAAATCGAAATTACATGATAGATAAAACTAAAACTACACCAAATTGAACTTACAAACTAAACTAAATATACATAAATGATTTTCTTTTTAGTGAAAAAAGTGATTCCTAGCAGTAAAAAATCCAGACAAATACACTTTATATTAAATTTAATCATTATCAAATAATTTTCAAAGAATTAATTATTATTTTATGTAATTTCATTATTGATTTTATTATTTCATTAATTTTTAAATACTTAAAACCTTTAAATAAATAAAAGATAATTTTCCCTTTTAAATTGAATGTTATTAAATTTACTGATACCTCATGAAACAATACTTTTTTTTTAAAGAAAAAAACTATACACTTATGATTTGTTTGGATACGAACAGGAAAATAAATTAACAAAATAAAGAGTTTAATAAATTTAGTTTGTGTAATTGTAAGAACTGAGTATTTGAAACAGTTTAATGATTTTTTTTGTTTATGCAGTTTTGCGTATTTAATTTATAGTCTATAAAATTAATTTAGTTTATATTATACATGTTGAAATTTTCTTAGTTTATATTGTGTAGTGTGCAAGTATTGTTTATATTCTCTATTTTTAAGTTAAATTTGCTTAGTTTATGGATGACATTTATTTAAATGTTTGACATTGATACAAGATTAGTAATATTTGGTTAATTTATTTATATATATTAAATATGTATTAATGTTTATTTTAAGGCTATAAGTTTAGTTTAATTTAGGTTTGTTGATGCTTGACTAATTTTTGTTTGTTTTTGTGATTTTATTTATATTTTTTTATGGATAAATAAAATTTATAAGAAATTAGTAATATAATTGAGCAATATTATTAATAATTTATAAATTTAGTTTTTATATAAAATCATATTTACATCTTAAATAATTGATTAGTTTATATTGTTATATTATTTGTTAAACTCTTTATTTTGTTCATTTATTTCTCTATTCGTATCCAAACAAACCATAAGTGTATAGTTTTTTTCTTTACAAAAAAAAGTATTGTTTCATAAGGTATCAGTAAATTTAATAACATTCAATTTAAAAGGGAAAATTATCTTTTGTTTAGTTAAAGGATTTAAGTATTTAAAATTGATGAAATAATAAAATCAATAATGAAATTACATAAAATAATAATTAATTTTTTGAAAATTGTTTGGTGATGATTAAATTTAATATAGTACATTTGTCTAGATTTTTTACTGTTAAGAATCACTTTTTTCACTAAAAGAAAATCATTTATGTATATTTAGTTTAGTTTGTAAGTTCAGTTTGGTGTAGTTTTAGTTTTATCCGTCGTGTAATTCCGATTTAGCAATGTTGTCTTGGTCAACGTGTGAGGATAAATCATTGCATAGTAAAATGTGTCATCAGTAAATCGTTTGACAGCTAGCCGATTTATTGATGTCACTTTTTGCACGTGTACCCATAAAAACGTTACATAGAAAAACACGTCATCAGTAAATCGTTTTATTGTTGGCCGATTTAGTGATTGCACAGTGAAACGTGTCATCAGTAAATCGTTTTACTGTTGGCTGATTTATATATACTAAATCACTTCACTGTTGGCCGATTTACATTTAGTGTATATTGGTAAATAACATCACACTAATTGTATATCTATAAATAACTAATTTTCTTTTCTTTTTTTCCGTAAAAAAGCCGAATTTGGGAAATGAAATTGATTATCTTCTTTTTCTTTGGTCGGTCAAATAATAAATTAATAAACGAGTTTGGGGGCCTTCGAAATATTACTTACACTTATTATTCGTGGGATACCGTATTAATATATTTTTATTTATTATTGAATAAAATATGGATCTTACTTAATTTTAAATTTATATATCATCTAATAATAGATAAAAATATATTGATATAATATCTCATAAAAAAATTAATATAAATATCATTACTCTTATGTGTCTTTTGGTTTATTATGGGGGATGGACTTTTCGCATGCTTATAATAAGGCATCACGTATTTCCTTTTTATTTTCCCTATTACTTGAATATTACGTGGAAGATCTTTAAAAATTTAAAAACAAAAACAAAAACAAAAAACACATTTGGTTAAGAGCATAATTGATATCGTGCATTTGAAATTTTCTCTATTGTTTGTGTTCTAGATTTCTGATTATACTTATCCTTCTTTAAATTTGAAAAATTCATCATATCTCTTTCTTTTTTATTTTGATATTTTAGTCAAAAGATCACTAAACTTGTAAAATTATTATATTATCATTCTCTCAAGTTGTAAAATTATTACATTATTTTTCCCTTTACTACATATTATACAATGCTTTTAGAAGAGGTTAGTGGCACTTACTCAAATTAAACATTTATTTTTAGTATATGGATCTAATTAAAAAATTTTAAATATAAAAATTTAATTAAAAAATAAGTAAAATTATAGAAATTAATGGATTAATTAAATCTAATAATAATAATATAGTTTTCTTTGCGCGTAGGCCCCGTTTTCTATATATATATATATATATATTACTAATATTTACCCTTCCACAAAGAATTCACAAAAAATCGATTGATAACGAACTTTCGGAAATGTGAAGTTGGGTCAGAATTATCAACCAATTATTCAAGTATCATAATATTAATTAATTTTGAAAATATGCTCGATTCTAATCTAGATCCTCAAATTATTAACAAGTTGAAGCTGACTCAAACAGGAGCATCGATAGAAGAAGCTTTAAGAGATGAGAAGGCACTTGATGATGAATTCAATTACATGTGACTCAACCTTCCAAGGGTACATACGTGGCAATGAATGCGTGAGAGCGAACGTTGAGAATCGCCTAAAGCCCTAAACTAAACTAGGTCCTTCTCGACCCGTAAAGTAGAACAATAGAGCAATCAATCACTGTTCCCGTTCGGATTCAACGCTGCCAAATGGCAATAGTCGGAAAGAATAGAAAGTTAAAGACAGATTGGACATGAATTGAAATGCTGCTCCTGACTTTGCCAGCCATTTTGAAAAATAACAGCAAAAGAAAAGAAAAATACGGAAATCAATAATTCAACATAATTATTCATTGCATCCAGAAGCATCATCCCTACGTTGCACGTGTCCTCAGAGGATAACCAACTCAAGCAAAAATGTGAATCTTCGACGCCTGAGAGATTCGAACTCTCGCGGGGAAACCCCATGTACTTAGCAGGCACACGCCTTAACCACTCGGCCAAAGCGTCGGTTGTATTAAGGGTTACTATTGAAATATAAAATGTTAAAGACAATGAACCTCCAATAACTCAATACTCCAGCCATGGCCCATCTGTTATCCCTAGATGATAGTAACTACTCAGTTTCTTTGGAGTTTGATAGTTCTGTGACTGTTGAAGTTGAGGGTTCCTAGTACAAGTTAAAGCGACTAGTTAATAACCCTTTCAATTTTGTTAATTAACTCCAAAAGTGATTGATGCAAATATATGGGTTTGGGTTACAACAACGTCCTCCCTAAATTCTGGCCCTCCACCGATTTTCAGATTTGAAAACTTATGTTTATAATAATTAATTAATAGTAATACTAACAGCCTATTGGAATATAATTGTATTTATATATTATCATTAAATTACCACATTATTAAATATGTCCTAGGCTTTATGACTAAGCTTTCACATATTGTAAGTTATTTGTGAATATTTTAACAAACACTTGGTGAAGACATGAAGACCATGCATTTCATATCTCTAAAATGTTTTATTAACGACGTATAGTGAGTTTAAGTGTAACATCTATAATTCATTTCAATCAAGATTTCAAGTTAGAATTTTGTGAACAATATATACAAATATTATCTGTGGGCTAACCTAGCTTGAATTATGTTATTTGGGTCTAATAGACTTTCTAATAATGATAGAGGCCCAGAGCAATTGGTCAGCTTAATAACAGGACAAAAAGGAGCCATAGCCCATAGTTTCCGACCATTTATAACGAGATTCTCAGAAAATAAACATGCGTTGTTTTGTTTGTTAATATTTCCGAAGAAAAGCTCTGCAGTTTCAGAGTCACAGATGCGTGTGGCAATAACAATACCCAGTTACAGTTATCAGCACCAGCAGTACCATCACTGCCACCGCTTCTACGCTTCAATCTTCACCAGGGCTAAGAGTAAAACCACCATGGCCAGCAGCAGCAATTCTGGGGCTGGGGCATTCACCACAATCCAGGAGAGGGTCACCTTCGAGAAGGAGGTTAAGAAGAGCAAGTTCATCGCCATTGCTGGCCCCATCTCCGATGAGAAATCCGCCATCTCTTTTCTTTCCCAGGTTCTTTCTTTCTCAATTACTTCATTTTCCCTCTAGTTTCTTAATTTTGTTGATGGGATTTTTTTTCAAGAAAAAAGAAAAAGAAAAAGAGACTGTTGATTAATTTTACTTCATTGATTAGTAGGTCCGGGATCCGCGGGCCACCCATAATTGCTGGGCTTATAAGGTACCATAAAGTTTATTTTTTTAACTTGCATGAAACACTGAATTGATTGCTTGTAATTGCCACTGCTTTATTATTATTATTATTATTATTAACCAGAAATTTTAGTTAGTTTCATTGGCTTCTTTATGAATATTCACTCAAAGGAATGGTGTGAGTAGGATATGGTTAAATGCTTCAGGTTATTATTTCTCTTTTGCCTAAAGAGTTGGGAGTTTAGTACTTTCTACTCCTTTGGGATATGCATTGAGGTTTTAGATGTCAATGTGGTAAAGTTAAATTAGGTGTGTTGATTGGAACACAGATGAGGGATAAGATAAGTGAAGGTATGCAAAATGAACATCTTTTGTTCATCAGTTTTCCCATCTTGTATGACAGGTGGGGGATCAGTACCGGTCCAATGATGACGGCGAACCTTCAGGTACAGCTGGGAAACCAATACAGTCTGCTATTGATTCTTCAGGAATAGATAGAGTGATGGTGGTTGTGATCAGGTTAATACTTTCACAACGTTATCATGTTATGTGCTGTTCTGTTGAGCTGTTTTGTTTTGGGTGTTGGATATGGAATATGATCTGTATTATGGCCTATATTGAATTTCAGATATTTTGGAGGTATCAAATTAGGAACCGGAGGATTGGTCAGGGCTTATGGAGGAGTTGCATCAGAATGCCTGAGAAATGCCCCAAAATGCCTCGTTAAAACAAAGGTGGTTCTTTTCTTAGCCTGTAATGCATGATTAGTTTCTGGCATTTTGATATATCCAGAGTTCCTTGTCTTAAAAATTTTAGGAACTCATTATGGTGTGTCAATTTATTAATATTCTTATGAAAAATGTAGGTGCCAATGGGTGTGGAGGTCCCTTTTGACCTTCTGGGAGTTCTATACCATCAGGTTAGTTCTTGCAGATGTATACTGACAAATGACAACTCATTTACTTGATGATGAATATGTTTCTTTTGGTTTGGATTGGTTGGACAGTGAAAAAGCTTATATTGTAAAAGATTTTTCTCATCAAACTTTATATGGATAAACTCTTATTAAATTGTCATAATCAGCCCTGCAAATGAAGGAACTGTGCACCAGTTTTGTGGAGCCTATTTTGATTTCTATTTATCCTTCCCTAGTTTCCTGCTTCCTTGTCTCAGGCGTTGATGGAGAAACTACTCTAGTTCTTGCTACTTTTTGTTTTGTTTTCTGAAAAATACTATCTAGCTGCTGCTACTTGTGCTAATGGTAGTTTTAGATGGTGAGGAGTGTAACTGTGTAAACATAGGGTACATATAAATAAATCTACACTGCACCATTGTAATTAACATCTCTATCACTATGTGTTACTTTTATTTTACGAACCATACAGTTAATGAGTTCCAAATGTATCAGTATTTAATGTTCATGCCTCATGTCTCATGTCTTTTTCAGCTGCAGTCTTTTCACGTTGAAGGTATCAAGCAGGATTATGATACTGGTAAAGATGGCATATCCATGGTTACCTTTAAAGTTGATTTTGACCAAGCTGAAAAATTGGAGGAAGCGGTGAAAGCCAATTGTAGCCGAGAATTGAAGTTTTATAAGCGATGAGACATGACAGCGAGTATTTCAATTGTAATTTTCTTTTACATTGTAGATATATCTTCTGCTGAAGATGTGATTAATGTGACAGCTACACGCTCAGTATAAATTTCTTGATCCGTGTTGCAAACAGGACTAATTTAGAAATTTAATTGTAATTCAGTAGTTTTGCTACATAATTTGTAAATTCAGTTGAATAATTTACAAATCTATATAGAGAATACATTCTTCTCTGCAGTGTTATTTGACATTTAACTGGACTGCTAGTAACTGATAAAGTGATGTCTTAGCTTCAAAGAATTAAGTGATATTACTTGTAACTTGTTCGTGATAAGGAGCAAGCGACGCCCCAAGATCAATGAATGACTATGAAATAGCATAACCGACAAAAGCAAAAAAAGGCGTTCAGCCATGCAGCAAATATAGGATGAACAGAAAAGAATCTACAACTGAAAAAGGCTGCTCTAGCGGCGGTAGTCTACTTTCTGATAAGGATAGATAGAATGGTTAAAATCCGTTGGTTTCAATTAGATTTGATGGAAACGGGGAGAGAGAATGAATTGTTGGAATCACAACCTTGAAGAGTCAATGAAAATTTATTTAAAATGATGGCTGAAGATTTGCTTCTAAGCACATTGACAAAATGGAATGGAAGAAACATGCATATGAACTGGAAATATTTCGGTCCCATGCCAAAATTGCATCAGACGTAAGATGCAATTTTCATGCAAATGTTCTCCATCTTACTGTGCCTATGTCAGAAGGCAGAAGAAAAAAATATGATCTTCATGTGTTCGGTGGATACCATTTGATGTGTCAGAAGGCAGAAGGAAAACGATCTTCATGTGTTCGGCGGAAACCATTTGAGGAGAAAACTCTCGCTTATAAATAGAGACTTCCATCAATTTTATCATCTCACTCTGGAGAGGAAAGAAATATATACATGTATTCTAAGAGTTTCTTCTATTTTCTAAATAGAAAGATGTAATCTCATGATATAAAAGAGTGTTATTATTCTCTCCTTTAGTGTTGGTTCCAATTCTCTATTTTAGTTGCATTATACTCTTTATTAGCTAGTGATTGCATCCTGTTTTTGGAAGAGTGGAAAGAACTATGTTTGTGTGTAAGGCGTGTAGCTTAACATACAATTTCTGTGTGCCACTCTTCCAAAAACATTAATCAAGGAGTTTAGTGTAACTAAATAAACACAAGTGACTAAATGCTAATATTCTGCTATACCCTAGCCACAACTAATAGTGAGAGAGTGTCTGCCCATCAAGCTAAAGTGTCCACACTAAATAAGGAAAAGAGAACCAAACCTTTTGAGGTAAGTCTCTCAACAAATTTTGTAACATTCTCCTATTGCTCCTCTAAAAGGCAAAACTTAACTAAATATTCTTGGCACCAGAAAAAGCTATATCACAGAAATACAAACCAGTTCATTCTTTCATACTATGCACAGATTACAGTTTGAAGCGGCATTGCACAAAATCTGTAAACTACAAAAGCAATGCACACCTCTTTTTCCCAGGAGAGATACAAAGCACATAGTCAACAACAAGTCAACAACTACATAACTGTACTAAAAGAACAAGGACCCAAAAAAACCAGCAAAGTTACAATCTTTTTTCAATTCCATCATACACCCAAAAAAAGAGAAGCTCCTTAACTTAATCATGCAAACTACAAAACCCCATCTTCCTCTAACTCTGAGTCGCTACATGGAACAAAAGCCTTCATTTTCACCCTCTTAGCAGTAGTTTTCACCCTCATCCTTCTATTCCCATTATTACTGCCCTGAAATCCCTTAACTCCATTCCTTTCAAGAACCCCTTTCTCACACCAATCCCTAATTCCATCATCATCATCAAAACCCATAGGGTACCTCACAGGGAAACTCACATTGTAACAATAGTACTGCTCCTTCCCCTCCACCACCCTCTCCGGCGACGGCGGCTTCACCGCCACGCCGTGAAACGTCTTCCGGCAGGTCCCGCACCTGAACGAGCACCCCTCGTACTTCCTCTCATACTCGTGAAGGTACCAGCAGTAAGGGCACATGGTCCAAAACGTCGTCTTCGGGGCCTCCGCGCGACGCCCGAAAGCGTCGTTGTCGTCGCGGTAGCGGTCGGAGAGAACGAGCCAAGCTTCACGCACGCGCATGAGCGCGTCGTCTGCGAAGGGAAGCTTATTCTTGTTTGGGTCGAGGAGGCGGACGAGGTACTTGAACTGCCGCCGCGCGAGGTCACGGTTCCCGGCGTCATTGCGGCGGAGCTGGAGGACGGCAGGCCAGTCGGGGTGGCAGCTTCCGGCGGGAGGCACCGCTGCGCTGAGGACGTCGGCGACGGCAAGAATCTGGTCGACCTGGTGGGAGATGTTCGCGTCGGATCTGGGGATCCTGTGGGCGAACTCGCGGCAGCCAGTGAAGTCGCGGCGTGAAAGGAGCTCAGTGGATGTACGGATGAGGCTTTCGGGTTCGGATCCTGATCCGCCTGGGGTTCGGGTCTGCATGTCTGAGGGGCTTCTTTCGGCGTTTAGGTTATAATAATGGGGAGAGGGTGGAAGAGAAACAACAGCTTTTTCATGGCGAAGACAACCTATGTCTCTGTTTTTCATACACAAGGATAAATAATGCTTCTAATTTTGATATATTTTTTCAATAGGATTATTTAATCACTTATTATTATATCGACAAAGTAATAAATCTTATTTTCATTCTGCTATTTTAAAATGTCATGGATATAAAAAATTTATTGATTGAATGACACTGGATAGAAGTTTTACGTTGAGACGTATTTAAATTAAATTCTTTTAGCTAATGTACATGTTATTAAAGTTTAATTTTATATACTAATATTGTCATATAATCAAATCATACATTTTGTATGGCTTTTTAAATAGTAGAGATGAAAGATAACCATATTTATTGACATAATATTTCTTGATTGGATGATTGTGTAAATTTTTTTAATTAAATCCATGTTATTAATTGTCAAACTAGAGTAATTTTCCCAGATTGATTTCTCACTTATATATTGTTAAATTTGTGTTTAAGTCTCATATTTGCTCTGGTGTTGGATAATAAATATATTTATAAGTGCTCAGTAAGTTTAGAGAGGCATGTCTTAGACTCTAAATTAGATATTGGAGTGATTCTTCGTTCCATCAACCTAAAATTTCTTAAAGAAAAGAAATAAATATTTTTTTAAAATGAATTTAATTTTGACACACCATTAAAACAATTTTACAAAAAATATTCGAATGTGTATTGTCTTGTAAGCAAAACATGTGACTTAATCACTCACTACCTTAGACATCCTAGGAATAGACGCATGTTATTGAATATTAATGCAAAACTCTTATACTTCTAGTTTGTCAAAATTAATTTTTTTTTTAAAAATTTATAAAATGGCTTGTGGTGATATGTCTGCCAAGTTGCATTTGATTTTTTAGTATTAATACAAATTAAATTGGTATTAATGTAATTACGTTTTAGCTGTATAAATTTAATCTGTATTTTCTAATTTTAGTATTGATGTAACTATAATTATAATGATTAATGTGAATGATAAATTTATATAATACTATTGCACGTGTGCTTTTAGAGTAACAACTGCAACAATTACGTTGTTGCTCATATGACCATATAATTAAGAGACTATACCAAAAAAAAAAAAAAAAAAAAAAAAAAGCTTACACCAAATTGTAATATACCATGAAACCAATGCTTCCAATCACAATTCAGACCAACCAAAAGGACAAAAAAAAAAAAAAAAATCACGGCAATTCACATCACATTGTCTTGTTTCCCGTTGGGGTTGGCTAATTTGTAAAGTTTGTTATTAAGTGGTTAGCTAATTGGTTAGTTATGTTATAGCTTCAGTTAGTTAGTTGTTAGAAGGCGAGCTGTGCCTCTGACTATCAGTCTAGACTAATCACTGGTAGTATGTAAGTTGCAATGCGTGTTACGAGAATTCTATCTCAATCATTAATCTCATTCTCCACTTGAGTTCAGATCAATCAGAATTCTCTCTTTCTTCTTCCTTTCTTTCTCTTGGCATTGTTTTTCTTCTTTTACATTCATCCTAGATACCATTTTCACATTTATTTTCTTTTAATTAAAAATTCTAAAAATTACAATTTTTAATATAAATTAATCAATAGTTATGATCTAATAAAGAAGAACGACTTACATTGATTTACCATCAGCACGTTAGCAATTGTTTATCAGAAGGATCTATCACAAGCAGTGAAACATTAAGTAGTGACTGGGACAAAATTGAAATCCAATAGTATCAATTTACACAAGATATGAAGGTCTAGTTGAATGCAATTTTCCCAAAAAATCATATCAAAAAAATTACTACTTATAGCGAGCAACGAGTACATTGTACATACATAGACTCCCCAAGAAAAACCTATGCAATGCAACTTAATTTAACTCAAACCGGAGGCATGTTTGTAAGTTGAACAACAGCTAACCCTTTGAAGTTCATGTCCTCACATCTTTGAGTACACCCCCTTTTTCAAGCTCATTGATCAGATCTCTAAGGGATGGAACCTTCGAAGCCAAGGTCCTGTATAATCTGGAATACCGAGCTCGTGTACCATCTGCAGTCCTTGCTAGGGCGAGCAAGCTTAGAGACTCAGGTAGTTCGGCAAATACCTGTTTCATTTCATCCAAGCCCATGTTTTCCAAAATGGATGGTCTAGGGGCAACCCTCACAATCTCACCACCTTTAGGTTCCTGTACTCTAGCATCAGCTTTTATGACTAGTTCTGACTTGGAGTTTGCTCCACATTTGATTATAAATGGTGAGCTAGTGCCTGTGTTAAATTGTAGTACATTCCACTGTGCTACATCAATTTCAGATCCAGAGCCAGGATCCATTGATGGCCTACGAGTATGATGTAGATCTTGAACACGGTCATCTTCTTCCGGAATTGACTGCACCACATATCACAGAACAGAAGATTGAAGCATCAAAGAGGAAATCATTCCAAGTTAATTTTCATCAGCTCATGCATCCAGATAGGATGATTACCCTAAAAAGGCAAAAAGAAACAGGCTTAACATTTTGCATACCTCAACCATGCGGCAAGCTTCTGCAATGTGCCTTTGAGCACATGGATGGTCAATTTCAAGGAGTGAAGGCATCTGTTGTGTAAGTTCATCAAGAGAAACGAGCAATGTTCTTTTCTTACTCTTGCTCAAGATGTTCACAGAACAAAGTCTTGTTACATCCTATTTATACAATACCTTAAGTTATTGATAATTTCAAAATTGGCATACTAAATTTCTTAAAATAGATTTGAACATGAAAATAAGACCTTGATTTGCTTCAATATGCTATCAAGTGAAATGAGAGATGCTAATCGCGCATCTTCAGCTGCAGTAGAAGGATTTTGAATAGGCGAACCGCCGCCATTTTCCAATGTCAATAAAGCTACATCACTTCTCATTTGTTGCAGAATCTGATGACAAAAAGAGCAAATAAGTCAAAATTAGCATATCAAAATTAGCAATCCATTTAAGAGAACAATGAGTAAATAATGCATTGGGATCAATTTCTAATTGCCAATAACAATGCAATAGTACCACTCAGACTAAATCAACCAATGAACATGAACCAATGACTAATCACAGAAATATAGAACATCCAGTCGCCTTGTTTAACCTAGATTAAAGCTACAGAAATCTCTTTAGACTGGCATGCATACAAATATAACAGTTGAACAAATAAAGAACCTTTCTCCTTTTGTGATCAACAGACTCCAGAGCCGAACGCAACTTCGCTACTTGTGCATCATCTCCAGCCTCTTCTGTTGCCAAGGTACCAGCAATATCCTGATAACCAAATGTCAGCAAACATAGGCCCAACACAATATCTATGGAGTACAACATCAGAAGATGCTTGCATACAAGGGAAATCAATCAAAAAGGATTCATGCATTCTTTTTTGGTTTACAGCATACTTCTGCAGCATGCAATCCGATTTAACAGATCACATAAATGCAGTAGCCATGGATGGGAAACAAGGGCAGCTGCAGCTCTCTAAAAAGCAATTAGGAAACTTGAATGCAAGATTTCAAAATGTATGCAAAAAGTTTCAGAAACAATATTGCGAAATTCTAAGCAGCCATTATTTTGGCCAACACTAGATCCAGATCAAGAGTTTAATATCAAAGACAACTGAAGAAAACAGGAAATTAAAGTAGAAGGATACATAAGATACGAACATATTTTAAGGATCATACAAGGGAAAAGTAGGAAAAAAGTGATGTCCTGTAATCAAGAATGTCAGAGGAATGCATTTATAACACACTACACAGATCGAATATGACACATACTCATAGGCATAGTTTTAAAATCTGGCTCGGAGTGGCCAGTTGGAATGCTGAATCGGCAAACCGGTCAACTAGCTGACCGATTGGACAAGCATTCGGGTCAACACTGGCAACCCAGCCCTAGTCTACCAAACCGGCCAGGTCACATCTTTTACTCAAAACAAATAATTTCATAAGATTTTAACTTGATAAATTATTGGACTCCATTATTTGGGCCAATTAATAAACAGTTTGAAGACCAATGTCAAAAGTGACTTGGCTTCCACTAGTTAGAATAATCTATTGACAATCATTTCCTTTATATAAAAGAATCACTTGCTCAGTTTGTTTCCCATCAATGTGGGACTTAACGTCCCCTGCACAATGCTATATGCGGGTTCACTGGTGAACTCCCAGTGAAGCTTTATCTATCCCTCTTGTAGAACTAGAGAGGTTGCCATCTGATGTAATTCCTTTTTCATCAAACCATATTCATATTACACATGAAAGGAGTGATGTTTGGATGCAAATAGGTAACTGCAGTGAATTGCTGGGAAGGTGAAAGTAAGATGAACCGCAGACATGGAAAGAAACAAGAACAAGTACACGAGACAACCATTCTTCAAGTGTCGGAGGCATGGCCCAAAGTGAATGATTTATCTTCACTTGTTGATAATGCAGGATACTCACTAGGTGGTGAAGTTGCCCAAAGAAGATTTTGATCATGTGTCTCATCTAGAGCAGGAGTGGCATCATGGGTGGGCACCTATTTAAGAAAGGCTTGTAAAGTGTTTCAGTGTAAGGGGAAGTGATAGAAGAAGGTGGTTGTTTCTGTGCAGATTTTGATTCATTGTTTCATTGTACTGTATGATTCTCCATTTCTCAATGGGGTGATCTTAACTACTTATCTTAAAAAATAATAATAATAATTACTATTATTCTTTCATGAATTGATATAGTTGTTGATCTGTAATCCAAGGGCAGTAGTGGCAACAAACGCAACATGTCCTGCACCTATGAAGGTCCAACATGAAAACTCCCTTGTGTGATTCCATTGATAATCCAAATCCAATGGGGAAGGAATGGCGTCATAGCATCATTACTAATATAGTATTTAGGTATGCCTCACTAACATAGGCTGTTTTGACTAATATATGCTAATATATTATCTATATTTTATATCATATATGCATTTCTAAGGTATGTAATAGGGCTTTTGGATTATATAACTTTTATACTTATTTAATTATCGCTAGTTCAACCGGTTGAACCACCACTGGCCATTGACCTAGTGCCTTGGTCAAGTCGAGCACTAGTCGAGTTTGAAAACTATGCTTATAGGCGAAATGGATCCTCTCAAGTGGAAATTCCACGTGACCATATGTGAATTTCCACCATGGATTACATTATCCTGCAAGGCCCAAAGTAGGGCCCACCTTGTTAATCAATGGTGAAAATTCAAATATGACATAGTCATGTGAAATTTTCACTTGAGAGAATCCGTTTCCTACTGATAGGATATCGGGTCTTTGTAGTTCGTTAACAGCTAGTTAGAAGCATGAGTTAGTAACTTAGTATAAATAAGAGATAGTAGAAGGAAGCTGTCTAGAAATTGAGTGATTGAGTGTTAGGAGAGTTGAGAGGTCTCTCGAATATCCTCTCTATCTTGTAATCTTTTAGCAATAATACAGTTTCTTTGAGTTTTCTTGTATAATTTGAATCAGTTATATCACATACCTTCAAGTGCTGTAGCTGAGAAGTATAGACACGTTTTGAATATATAAATAATAGCTGGCCAAGTGCATCAGTATGGGGAGGCAGAGCAGCACCAAGCCCAGCTGTCCAACCATCCATAATTGCAGTTGAAAGAAGTTCCAACTGACCAGTTGATCCCCCCGATGAATCATTTCCAGTAACAGACAGAAAGTCGAAGTTCTCCGCAAGCCAAGACCTAATTTGGCGCTGCAGCTCACCTGCTGGAGTATGTACAAAGAGTGCAGCAAGAGCCTTGTTCCCAATTGCAAAACTTTTAGCTTCCTCTGTAATTTCCCTAAGCTTTCCACCAGTTACTTGTTGTCTCCAGATGTCCTGAGCAGTTTATTTGCAAACAGGAGTAAGGTTAAAAAAAGAAAAATCCACATAACCTAAGTTCAATGATGAACGGGTTTTGTCCAATATGTGCAGCAAAAGAAATGACACACAAGTAACCCAAAAACTAAAAGAATGAATGGCATGTCTTCATGGAATCTATGGAATTCAATAAAGGCTAACTTGCACAGCCTTTATTCCTCAAACAGTTATCATGATAATATAAGATAGCAACACCAAGAGATGATATATATCTATATATATATATATATATAACATTCTAAGTTTGAAAGGAAGTTAAATGGTTTGTTGCTCCACTGTAATTGATCACTTCTGTCTGTAAGTGTAAACAGCACAAAGAAAGATTAGATAATAATAGGTAATGGAAGCTACCTCATCAATCCCACGTATCTTCAACACAACAGATGAAAATTTGGATTTCTTATCTGGCTTTAAATTTACTTTAAATCCCTGGAGCTGCTCATCAACATATTGCACAGGAGACCTTCCAGGACTATTCCCCCGGCTGGAACTTCTACTGCGTCCAGTATTAGGCTTCTCAAGAAAGCACTCAACAGGCAAGACCTGCCAAATTCAACATGCAAGACTTTCCAAATTAGTAAAATTTATGTCCATTAGTTTCAATAAAACACAATGAAATACACAGTGAAGGCCTTTTTAGAACATGATAATCAAAGGAGAAACCAATAGCCTCAACTTCTTGATACCTTAATTGATTGTAACTCTGGAGATCTAGCAAGCAGAGATCTTATATACAGGATTCTAACACGGGAAACAAGCATGGTGTCCATTACTCGCTTTGGTTCCATTTTCCTGATAAAAGAGAAAACAGCATCCCTAATTTCAGCTAGTATCTCATGTTCTCGAGAGGCACCAGCTTTGATGACAGCAGCCAGAACCTGCAATAATTTTAAAAGTTCTCATAAACTTCTAACTTGAAATGAATATTATCATGCTGTACGTATTTGAATTGTACAGGTTTTCTATCAAGATGCAGAACAATTAACATTGCTGAATTTTTTCCCCGATATTTGTTAAGGATAAAAATGTGTTTACACCCTCTCTTTGATGCTCAGTACATGGTTGTTTCAATGGAATTTCTATTACTAATATAGGCAAAGTAATTTGACAGATTTGTAGCATTTTTGGACCATTTGAGCCTGGCATTATCTTGTTATTAAAAGGAAAAAAGCTTGCTGGCCAAGTAAGGATCCGACTAACTAATTAAGCTTTCATTTGCTTTCAAACTGAACTGAGATCAGGCATTGTCAAATGCCCATATTAGGGCAACTGAAAGTCAAACTCACAAACTGAACCTGCCAAAAACTTGTTCATGCACACAAGGCACTTTATTCTCCCGTCAACAACTAGCAAGAGGTTAGAGAATACTGAAACTTGCAATTTTACATGTATGATCAGAATACTTAAACTGGAAAAAACATATCTGCACATATGACAGTGCAGCTTTTTTCAGCAAAACAAACCATGAATAAATCACCCATGCATACCAGCATCAAAAGCTTGTTTGCACCATCAGAAATTGCAGCATGCCCATCATATTGATCTGGATCAAAGTCATTCAGGGCAGCAGTAAGATATTCACCCGCAGGTGTAGTCTTAACCATTTCAGAGCCAGATTTAACTAAAGCTACTGTGCCATCTTTTTTATCAGTGGACAAGGGTGAAGGAGGAACATCCTTAGAACGAGCTGCTGTGTTGTTCCTGGTGCCATTCCTGTTCAAGCCAATGAGAAAAATGAAGCCAATAATTGTATGTTTAAAAACAAAATTACAACAGCAAAATTTACAAGAAATAAAATAAGCTGTACCTCCCCATATCTTGAGGCTGAACATTACCCAATCCCCGAGATAATGGACTTGACAGCTGAAAATAACGTGTCAAATTCAGAGAGCCAGAGAAACCTCATTGACAGCACAGAAGAATGGTTATTGATCATCAATACAAAGAATGGTCTCAGATTACTGTTTGGTTGTGTTATCCATGATATTGATACCTTATATGTACTATCATATGCTGCTGATTTTCTTTGATCAAAAGAAAGCAAACCGTGGTGAAATAATAAGAACCATTTTAGTTGGAACAAGACACAAATCAAAAGTTCTCCACCATCAAACAGTTATTTATGCATAAAAGAGACATTTTTAACTATTCTGTTGCAGCTCTTTGTGATGCAAGCACAATCATAAGAAGAAGAATAAAACAGGTCTGTGTGCAGTGTAACTGTGGAAGTAACTTAATAAATATATAAAAGTTCAAATCAAATAGTAGAAGATCCAAATTTAAAAAGTTCCATAACAAAATTCCCTTTCATAACATTTCATAATGATTGTATACAGTCAATTTATTATTCAGCAAAACTTCCCTACCTGAGGAGATCCAGCCAGAGATGCTTTCTCAGTTAATCTATCAAACAGTTTCTCATTTTCCTCATGCAACCTCTGCAAAACATCAAACATCAAATTGAGCTCTTGGACAGAACAAAATAAGACTGCAGCAGGTGTAATATTCAGAACTGAAGGCATGGCAACTTTTGAGACTGAATATATCTTCTACAATCTAGAAAGGTTACCAAAAGATACAAACCACAACTTTAAGCATATGATTATTGGTTTCAGGTGTATCTTTTATTTTCTGCTGTCTCAGTGCATATGTTAATGGTTCCACCAGAACAATAAGCCATTCACTAACTCTATCCTCATTTCAGTTCAACACCTTTTTGGGCTCCATTGTTTCTTTCAATCCTAGAAGTCCATCCATACTTAAATTTTGCTGCTACATTAAACCATTTTATATCTATAAGATACATAAACAGTGTTACCGCCATTAGTGGCTCCTTTTGAAAACTTTTGCTTCAGCTGTAGTAAAAAACTACAAAATATGAATTATGAAGATCAGAGAAGTCAAGCAATACTGACAATTTAACAGGAAACAACAACTGGAAGAGTACTAAAATCAGACACAATTGTCAAGTATAGCAGACCTCAATCAGAGCATCACGTTTCTTGAGTTCTTCTTCCAGTTTTTTGGTTACTGCAGAAGAATCCACTGCATCTGCAGTTGGCCTGGAATTGGACAGAGCTTCAGATTCTGGCTGTGAGACCAAAGTTGACCTAGTTTTGCTCAATCTATCAGCCTCATTGAGCTGAGTTTCCAGTGTTCTGATTTTTTCCTGTATCAGGGAGGAAAAAAAGTAGAATACACAATAAAGTATCGTGTAAGCATGAAGAAAGATAATCACATACATCTAGGAGTAAGGATTACTCAATTTATTGGCACAAAATTCAGGTAATCCAGAAAAGGACATAATTGATCATGCTCAAAGAACTCAGACAAGACAAATATGTGAATAGCAGTGATACAATTGACGCAAAAAGTGGTGCTCCGACAGCTTTGTACTAGAGGGACAACTAACACATAATTTTGACTATATACAGCACTTGTTAGCATGCAATAGAAGTAACTGCACATGTAACATTGTTGTGGATGTATGCAATAAGGAGCAAATCAAAACTCCAGGAAGGAGAGAGAGTGAACGATAACAAAGGACAATAAATAAAAAAAATAACAAAAGCATTTTTCCTTTTTCCCACTAGGTGAGATAGGTAACACACACCAAACAAAACCATTATATTCTATCATAAACCTAGTTTTGAGCATTTAGATCAATATACTATTTACAAAAAAAGTTAAATAAATAATCATTCATAAATAATTCCCTACGATTCAGAGTCCAATAACTTCAGAAATGAAACCTAGAAGGACAAACAATATTTAAGCATCAGCTATGTTTCAATACGCCTACAAAGAACTTATATTATTTGCCATAAAAAGAAGATTAACAAGATAAGAGGATTAAAATTATTAAAAAAAAAGTAGCGAACAACAAACTACAAGCAAAAAAATAGCAGAAAGTTGTCTGCCAGTCCCTTTCATATCAATAATCTCTCCTAGAGTTAGAGAATCCCACCCCATCCCAACAAAAAGAAAAGAAAGAAGCCACAAGGAAGCCAAATTTAAACCAAATCCATGAGAGGTGTAAGGACAAGAAACAACAATTCAGAATTTAAGGCTCAATTATAATTTACAAATATGGAAGGCAAAGCATCCTAGGGGGAAGAAAAAACAGTTTGCATTCAATCTACTCAGGAAACTGTTCATTTAAATACTAAGAAATTGGACTTGTAATCATTCAAGAAATTCCAGAAGAATATTTTATTCGAAATAGAATAAAATAGGACCAACCTGCAAACTTTGGATGGTTGAATCTTCTTGTTGTATCTGCAACTTTTGATCTTGCTCTAACTGTAACAGCTGAGCAACTTGACTTCGAAGCTGAGCATTTTGTTCTTTCTCTATCTTATGCTTATCTGACAGCAAGATATGCTCTGACTGCAGCAAATAAAACCAATGATGTGCTTATTGAAAGGCCTAAAGCCTTCATATTCAATGCCAACAATCAAGTGCTGACTAAACAGTGTGAATGTTTTTAGGCATTATGGCACATGTTGCAACACAATATATGTGCCTCTCAACTAAACAAAGTACATATGTCATTAATTTTTTGAACAGCTGATATAATAGTTAAAAAGAAAAAGAATAGCACCATGTTGGCATAAGAAGAATGAAAATTGTCACATCAAAGGTATTCTATGATTTTTAAGGAACAGAACTTAACACAAAATGTGTGAAACATTTGAGAGAGCACCCACCTGACCTCAGCAAAACCCAACCAAAAAATGATATCATGCAAAATGGTGGACTTGATAGTATCTTCGATATTATCTACTCAAGAAACTCGCTTAATGTTGTATGCATGTTCTCCAATTAACATTTTGCAGCATGAAAGGAGTAGAATTACTCAGTAGATTGACTTAATTCAACTACACCATATGGAGAAAACAAAATTGTCAAGCCACCAAATAACCTGTCACTAGAAAACTATGATCAACACATTAATTGCCAAACCTTTAAATCTGTCTGCAATGCAGAAGAAACTTTCCATGCCTTCTGTACTTCATTGAAGAGTAGAACACACTGATCATTTGCATCTTTAAGTGCTTGCTTGAGCCCCAGACTCTCTTGCTTTAGATCATGGATTTCTTTTTCCTTCTCATACAACTCTTTACGTGCATCATTTGCCTAAAAAAGTCATGAAAAAATTGTAATCATAAAGCCCTAGATGCACTCACTGTCATATATTTTGCCAAAAACAGATAAACATGCTCATCGAGGTTATAAAAAGTGAAAAACATCGTGCAATTCAAGTAGTTTATCTACAAGTATCAACCAATCCTAAGTATAGGTATTTTTCCTTTAGAATAGCAAATCCCAGTTCAAATCAAATTAGTGGCAGGAGGAGATTAATGCCAAAACCAAAATGATTTTAACATGTTTCCAAGAAAAAAATCAGTAATGAATAAAGAAGATCAAACTAGAATACATTATCATTTGCCAAGAAGGAATGGGAACTTACAACATCTCTCCACTTCTTTATTGTATCTCGGTTTCCAAGGCTTAATACAGCATTTCGAGCTCTGGCGGAGAAATTGAGAGATGATAATGTCTCAGATAAATTCGAAACATTTGGACACACATTAACAATCATCAGAGTTTTTGAAGTCCCACCTACAAACATCAGAGAGTATTCACTGTAAAAAAAGAGATCATCTGCCTGAAACCGATCAGAGAGAACCAACTTCCAAATCATGACGACACAATATATCTAATTGCAATGATGAATTGCAGCAATATGCAAAATATTCAAGTATTTGACATGATAGCTCTAAGCATGATAAAACCACACCCCCACTTGTAAAAGCTTATTCACACCTTAATGGGCAGAGACACCGGTTTTCTATCACTATTACATCACTATTCCATTAAGTGTAACAACTCAAAGTACCAAACAGATGCCACCATAAGTTCATAAACGAAAAATGGGAAGAAAGAATCAATACCAAGTGAATCTGCAAGCAGGTTTGTGAGCACAGAATTTTCATAAGGAACAACATCCTTCTTTGATGTTAAAGAAGACAAAACATCTCCCAATCTGCAAAAAATTGCCACAAGAAGTTAGACAATGAAATTTCTAACAGACTACTCAACTTGCCCAAAAATCAACATGAATGAAAATGGAAATTTGTGTATTTGACAAAAAATAGGCAGACAGATAGACATATGAGAGCAGGAAGGGAAAATAAGATTATGTTTCAGTTTTGTGTATATAAATAAGTGTTACCCATACATGGTTCACCACATGCACTATAACTCTCAAAGCATGCAAGACATCACGGTTTTGATTTACTTATGTACAAACCATACATCAGTATTTATAATTTCATCAGTAAAACATCTTATGCCACCCACTTAATATGAAAAAAAAAAAAAACCTATAAATGAATACATTATTGGTTTTATTAATGTGGCACTTTCTTGTTATAATAACATAAACTTTACAGTGTTAGTGAATCATATCTGAACCATTTGATAAATAAAAACTTTACTTACTTAAGCCAAGCCGATAGAAAGCCTTCTGCTCATGCAAGCGTGCTTTATTTCATTTATTTATAATTTTATATTTTATATCCCATTCTATGTGATATTCATTATATTCTATCTGTTTGTCAATAATTCTTGTGAATGATATAATTAATAATTAATAATGAAAATAAAAATTTAGTTCTTAATTTACTATCCATAATATATTCTAACAATCAGATTTAATAAAATTGAGCTAATGCTTATAAATCATTCAAACAACAATGATACAATTTCCTTGTAATAGTATTGAGTATCTAAAATAAAGAAAAATATTCAGAAGAAAATAAGAAACATACTCATAATACTATGTTTTGGATAAAATGGTGTGCTTTTAGGATCAAGTCCATGTGTGCCTTGGGTTCCCTGCAACTGCCTAATAAGCATTTGCCATAATGCTTAGTCTCCAGGCTATCCGTGAGCTGGACCTCTTACTAGCTAAGCATTTTGACTCATCTATTTAATGCTTTTATATCACAGACTAAACAAAATTTAAAAAATATGAATTAACTGGTAATCAAGCCTTGAAAAGATTCTCTTTTCTCTATTTTCAAAACGACATGACATGCTTTGAATCTAATTGGCAGTGTGATCCAGCAAGCAAAGGCACTATGGTTGTCCCTCTGCTTTACTTTAAGAGACAAGTAAATCAGAAGCCCTTGCTTCTTTCAATAGGTATCATCATTTTGAACAATCAGAATTGTCAATATGTCACATTGGAGTTGTAAGATCCAGTTTGCCATTGATAGAGGAAAAAGGGAGTTAGGTAACCACATTAACAGTACCATAAAGCATACCGTTTACATGTATTGCCTTACCACCATAACGAAAACTAACATTTCTAGCAATACCATTTGTAGCAAGTAATACAAACTGACAAACCGCCAAAAATCTAGGATAACTGAGAATACTCAAACTGCATTGATGCCAAACGACATGGGTGGACAGGAACCTGGTTGACTATCAAGCAAATAAAGATAAATTTTCTACTAAAGAGAAAAGTATTGCAGTGAAATTACATACATGGGTGGACAGGAACCTGGTTGACTATCAAGCAAATAAAGATAAATTTTCTACTAAAGAGAAAAGTATTGCAGTGAAATTACATACGCTGAAAGTGACTTCATAACATGCAGCAAATCTGTGACACGTTCTCCACTATCATCTTCTGTTATTAAACCTTCACTCCCAGCCAAGTCAACCAGAGAAAGTTTGCTATATGTGTTTTCACCAGTGATCAGATTGTCATAGAATATGTGTATTGTGACAATCCTGATGCAGTAAAACATGAAATCCACAGAGCTGAATTAGTATACAGCACTTTTAGGAAACCCAGCCACACAGGATAGATGCACATAAGTATCAAAATAATTGTTAAGATATAAAGTCATCCATGATTCTTAACATAGTATCAGAGCCTCTATGACCAAATGGTCTAGATTTCAATCCTTGCTACCCTCATTCTTCTAAACAAAATAAGTTGAACTTTAGTACAAGGTAGATGGGCATTATCCATAGCCCATGCTTCAAGCCCAAAGGGCTCTTGCGTGAGGTATATAAAGTAATTTATTTACCTCCACTCACTAGTTTAAGCTTTTAAGATAGATGACTCTTAACAATACTAACAACCAAAAAATCTTTTCATAAACTTCTGTTTTTTCCAGTGTTACAAACTTCTTTCTTATAGAATATCACATTGAAATATTTGAACAAATATTAATCTTATAAGATCCAGTCCTTAACGTTTTCTGCTTCCTACTATTGGTATTTTATGAGTCATATAAAGTAGAAAACGTTTGTATATATAACTTTAGCATAGTAACTGAAAAAAGAATGCAACATAAAGTTAAGGATTTAGGCTGAAAGTACGGTATTATTGTATTAATTACGTTTATAATACGACTTAAACAGCAAATATAAAATATAACCACGTAAAATGAGCTCACAGAATTTAGACCATACAAATGAGATACATTAATCTTTAATAAATCTTCTCCCTGACTCTGAAATGCAGCTTTCAAAGCCCTAGAAAATTCCAGAGGGTTATCAACTTGTTCCTGCGCTAGTTCTACAAAACATTCAGGTGATCCCAAGCAGAGTTTGGGCATGCTTTTGCCTGGATCCAAAAGTAGATCCCTTGTCTGAAAGCACATAAAGGAGACTATAAGAAAACCTCAATACTCCTTAGTGAACTGAAAAACAGGATGCAAACCACAGAAACAACTGAAAAGATGTACACGGTAAGTGAAAAGTGAAAACAGAAAGGGACCTGTTCATTGTAGAGCTCACAAACTGTAACACCAAATTTATATCGAGAAGTAGAGGTTGTATCTGAGTTAGCTAAATCAAATAACTCCTCAAAACATCGAGCATATAAACCCCGATCATAGCTCGATCCTTCCTGAGATCAATGAATGAAAAGATAATAAGCAATTGAACAGGTCAAACATTATTGACTCAATAATTAAAAGAACATGTGAACATAATAATTTTAGCAATCAAGTATCCATTTTGATATTAAGTTAACATTGAATTTGAAAAGATTGTCCAATTTTTTTCCTAAGAGATCACGCGTGTGTGCTCACACACACAGAGACACAGGTTGAAAGAAAGAACAACCAAAGTGTGTGTCTTTCCAGAATGGGTTTGTCCGTATGCAAATATGGAAACATTATATCCATCCAAAGCTGACTGCATCAGTGGTTGAACATCACTGAATAACTCAGCTGCAAAGAAAACATAAAAAGGTACAATAAATAAGCTGTTTATCAAACACCATCGCAAGGGTTTGAACTCAAAAACAAAAAAAGCAACATAAAAGAATAGAAACATTTTACCTTGTCCAACGTGAGGTCCATAGACTCGGTCAAATTCAAAATCTTTCTTTGCGTTTGACAAAGATTCATCACCAGTATTTACGCAGATAGTATAGTCATCTGGAAATTCAACAACTGAGGGACCTTCATCTTCAAATAATGGCCTTGTCCGGCAGAATACTCGTATATTTCCTGCAAAAATATCAGTAGCCAGATGGATGTTTCAGCTCAGCAAAGCTTATGTTTGAATATGCTTAAATAATAGGAGGCTTGTGTATCCAACTAAGTTTCAATTCAGCTACTGTCTAAAAAAGGCGGCCTAGTGCACGAGACTCCTAACTAGTGGGATTTGGGGAGGATAGATGTATACAACATTATCCCCATTTCATGAAAAAGTTGTTTCCAAGATTTGAACCTATGACCTCCAAGTCACAAGACAGCAACCTCCCTGTTGCGCCAAGGCTCACCCTCTAAATTCAGTTACTGTCTATGCAATGTAAAAAATAAACAATGTATTTGACAGACAAAAAAAAGTGAATATGAAGAAACTACCCAATACTAAAGAAAGATTTATTCATGGCAATTACCTTTAGATGTCAATAAATCATTGAACAATCTTCTTTTCTCATTGATCAATGGAGATATTCTTGCTTCAGTTTCCAGTGCAACTTGATCTGAAATTCCCAAGTGGACCACAAAATTCAAAATTTAATTACAGAAAAACAACAGGACATTAACTTCACCAAACAGAATAATGTCAGTGTACCAAACTTTTGAATACGGAACCCCCCCCCCCCAAAAGAAAAAAAAATCAAGTTACTAATTTAAAAAAAAAAAAAAAGACGACAAAGTTTTTCCACTTTCCAATTTTGTGTACTTCAATGATTAAATGCACGTCAGAGCAATCAGCATTGTAACCATTTGACAAACATTATTCCCAATTCCCAACATGAATCCAGAGAATAAATAGCATGCAGTCACTGAAATTAAGTTATCCAATCTGGCAAACAAGTTTATATGAGAGAAATGACAAATCCCAAAACCTTTCTGCTGGTCTAGAATGAGCCAAGAGTCAAAACAAGTCAGTTTCTCACCTAGCTTGTGTGTTTTCTCAGCAAGAACACCAAGATATCGTGTAACTCGATCAAGTTTTGCATTTGAATATTCTTGAAGTTCACTTGCTTCTTGTCTGAGCAGCAAATAGTCTTCTCTAGCAAGCTGTGCAGAATATCTGATGTGATCATTACCACGTCTTCAACAAAACAATCACATGATCCACAATATTGCCTAGGAATCTAGGATACCACATCAAATGATAACTCAAACCAGTAAGACTGGCCTGAAAGAATGTGCCAGTACTTTAAATAGTATAAAGCTTATTCCATGAACAATAATCTTCTAGCAATCTTATTTCTTTTCTAGATAAATAGTTGTACTGAGCTTATCAACCCAATCTGTTCCTCCACAAGAGATTTTCAATAATTTATTTCATACAGTACAACTATTTGACTAAACAAGAACCAAGTGATTTAACTAACTTACATTCATTAGATACCATATATGGGACACAAATGAATTAGACCTGGGAAAGATTTTTCAAACGGGGGCAGTAAATGCTCCGCTTTTACATCACAATATACATATCTGCAGCATGACATCTTCAAACCATCCAAATTAACACTTCGTTTGATCCTAAATTCCTCCTTCTCCCTCCTTGAACATCTTATTCTAACAGCTGTCCCGAACACATCCGAGGCTTAAATTCACACTAATTTTGACGTTGCAAGACCACCCGCCATTTTGCCCTTTTCATCACAAGATCACCAATCAATACAATTTGCAACATCATTCCCACTCAGCAACTAATTGGAGTTCACACACAAGGCTATTAGGGGTGTAAGTAGATCAATCCAATCCAATGAACTCGACCAACCTGAATTAAACCAATTAAATTGGTTTGGGTTGGTTCAGTTATCGGGTCATGTAAAAAACAATTAAACCTGATAATGATCGATTCGAGTATCAAATTTCTTAAATTTCAACCCAATGAACCTGATCATGTATGTTATAACATATAATATTTTTGTATATATAATGTATTTAACAAATAAATCACACTTTAATCATGTATATTGATAATATTAAGCTATATATGTACATGAAATTAATAAAACTTTAGAGATTTAAAGTTTGTGATTATTTCTATAATAAAATCTATGAACCAAATCAAACCAATCAAAATTGATCGGTTCAGATTCTTTTTTTTTCCCCTAAACTCGAATCAATGTGACCCGATTACACCTCTACACAAAAGCCACGAAGTATTTTCACCAAGGACAGATCCAGAAAATTTAGGCAATGAAGGCGAAAATAATATATAAGCATACTAAAAAAATTTCACGTTATTTTTATCTCAATGTGGGGTTAATTTAGTAAAACAATGGGGGCAAAATATGAAAGAATCTTCTAAGAAATTTTTTTACTTCTAGTGGGGGCATGAGCACCCAACACTTACCATGCAGATCCGCCCCTGATTTTCACCCATGATGATGCCAAAGCCCCAATCAAACACACAAATCACCGTGCTCATCCTACCGAGAAGAAGATATTTCAAGATATTATCAACTCTAATAAACCTATTGCAGTTTCTGATGACACAGCGTAGTAACATATATCGAGATTCACCAAAATCCTCAAGACGCCCCACCAAACGATCTTATCGATGAACAAATAGCGCAGCTTACCTTCCATTTCCTTCGAATTTTCCACACTAAAATGTAATTACTTATAAAAGAAATAGACAGACGTGGAGCACTTTCACATCACACGATGAACCTTAAACACAATCAAAGCAACAACGCAACAAGCAAAAACAAGCAACAATCACAGCACATAGCTAAACTCAAACATCGCCGTTATCAACACTCACATTCAAGCGGAAAATAAACCACCGAAACTAGGGAGCCTAAAACTCATCTACCGAATTGAGCAGAACAACAACAACAGCAAGAAGCAAGCGTAGTTAGAGATGAAAGTGAAAGCGCATTACCTTCACTTTTTCCTGCAAACGCTGCAGCTTGGAGGCTGTGGACTGCTTTGACTGTGGAGGAAGGACCGACGACGGCGAAACGGAGTACCGCCTCACCAACGGCGCGCTAGGTTTCCGATCGACTTGCCCCGCCGCCGGCGCCGGCGGTGATGATGGCGACGGCGACGACGACGACGACTTCCATGGCTCGAATCCGGCGACGTCCCAGCTCCAGCGGTTCCTCTGCTCCGCCATTGCTCACTCTCTCACTCACTCACTCTGCTTTTCTTTTCTTCGTTTTCAGATTCCGTGGCTTCAAATTTGAATTGAAACAATAAAGTCGAAGGAACCAAATGCAATATTATTATTAATTTTCTTATTTTTCGAAAAAGAAAAATTTAAATAAGAGGAGCTTTATTGTGGCTTTTATGATTACAGGGTGTTGTGGCTTTTTCTAGTACTACTACATTTTTTGGCTTTTGTTTTTTTCGGGATGTGAGCGTCGTCAGTGATAATAAATAGAGGGAGAAGAGGGAGCCTGGTCTGGTTTGGGTTTTGGGAATGATCGAACGGCGTCGTTTTCAGTATGAGAGTGATGAGTGAAGGTGTTGTTGGGCCTTTTTGGCTCACATGATATTCTGCGCTTCATGTTTGTTCACGCTTCGCTCTCACCTCAGAGTTACGTAGGGCACGGTTATGCTATTTCTACTAATAATATATAGTAGACATGAGTTAATTTGAATCTTATTTAAATAAAATTTATATTTATTTAATAATAAATGAGATATGAGTGGATATAATATCTTATATCTTATGAATATAAATAATATCTTTTTTAGGATATGATTAGTTTGAGTTTCTAATTTTTATTTTTTTTAAGTTTTATAAAAAAAAATTTAAAATTTTAAACACTATCAATTTTAATTTTCAGTCTTTATTTATAATTTTTTAATTTTTTTTCACAAAATCATAAAATCGAAAATATACATGCCTTTATTGTGCTGTGTTTCTTTGCTTTTAGGGGTTGGGTTTTTGAGGACAAGGCAAAAGCACGTGAGGTGTGAAGATGTGTGATTTGTGGGATGGATGGCGCTCCCTTCTTCCCTTCGCCTTCACGTTAAATTCTGTTTCCGAAATCCTCCTTTTTTTTTTTAACCTTTTTCTATTTTATTTGAATGGGAAACTTTTCTTGACAATTTGAAAATTAAAGCCACTATCTCATGGTATATGATCATATTTTAAAAGACGACAAATGAATAAAAGAACCTTGCATACATGTTAGAAGTTTTTTTTTAGCAGGATATTTGTCCTTTTATAATACTATTTTCGAGTTAGAAATTCAGAATGCTGCTTCGCCTTCGGAAAAGACATTGTCAGAAAGCAATTTTTAAATCTTAAACTCTTGATATTATTGAAAAGTTTTTTCCCAAGTTATAATTTGCTTTTACTGTGATAGATGACTCTTAAATATACTTATTTTGTACCATTACGTGTAAGACACATTAGTTATAAAATCAAAGTTATAATAAAATAAGTAATAATAATTCATACAGCTAAGGTAATAATTCAGATTAGTTGTAGAAGATTTGCTTTAAAACCCCTAAAATTTTCTTCTTGGATGACACTTCAATGTGATGGATAAAAATATTTTATTCTCAAATGATGTTCACTTTCATATCCCTCAACTATTTATTATCACATGGTAAAATAAGAATAATCAAAATAGATTTTAAAATTTATAAGTCATTAAATATACAATATGTATCTTTCATATGATCATATCTTAAAAATCTAAGAACAATTAACAAAACTGCTCTCAAGATGTATGCAAAAGGAAAGACAAAAGTAAAACCAAGATTTTGGCAACAACAATATCATCATGCATAGGATACAATTGTCTCAAGTTCTTCATCTTCGAAGTATAGAACTGCAGAGCTGGAATGCTCCCTCTAATGAGAACTTGCTCCATCACATCGCGCATAGAGGGTGAAAATCGAATCAAATTGATGTTGTTGACAGCATTCACCTTTTTATTTGCGTTTTTTTCAACCATTGTCCGAAAGAATAAAAAGAAAGAGGAAAGTTATAAAATTTTCAATGTACTTAGAGCATCAAAAACTTAGAAAAGTTTTATGTTAGTTAAAACTTTGACCGATGCTTAAAAAAAAAGAAAAAATCAAGAACTACTTTGAACGAAGCTATATGACTCGAGAAAAATTGAGAAAGAGCGGGCATGAAAGAGTTGTCCAATTAAAACTGAACAAAAACACAATTTGACCATTTAATATAGGGGTGTTCATAGCCTGACTAGGTCCGAAACTCATTAGGTTGGGTTTTGGTATTAAAAAATAATCTATGCACTTTAAAGATTGGGTTGGGTTATGCATCGGGTTGGTCTATCTGGTCTAAAGTCAAAAATTTGATTAGAGATATATTTTTATACAATGATTTGTGAAAAATTATAAGATTTTATAATTTAATTAATATATATTATATAATTTGATATTATTTTTATATTGTATTGGAACATATATTGCAAAATAGCCCTTAAATTTTGTTTTATATATTTAAAATTTTATAACTTTAATATGTATAATATTCAAATGCTCATATATTATTTCAACATTAGTGTGCCCCGGTTCAAGCCGATTCATAATCAAGTCATTGTCGAGTCGGGTTTAGGTTCCAAAAAATAACCCAGTCTAAAAAGCAGGCGGGGTTCAGATTTTATCTAGCCCTGCTAGATCAATCATTTATACACCCCTAGTTTAAGACTTTGAGCATTTACGGCTCGTGGATAGTGTATAAGGACTTGTTTGGTACGCCTGATAGGATATGGGCTGAGAGTATAAAACCAAATAGGATAAGACCTAAAGTATGATAATATAAGTCATCATAAACTCTTAATGCTATACAGTATTTGGTATAACACTAGACAAGATATTCTATTTTATATTCTATAGTATCAAAATTTATTTATAAATAATTCTAACGTAAATATTAAATAAAATAAAATAGGAATTTTTATTAATTATTTAAATTTATTTTTCAAATATTATGTTTATGTAAATATTTATTAATTAAAATTTAATTTATATGAAATGTTATTATTTGTTTCAATATTTTATAATTATTTTTTATTTTAATAAATTATATAAATAAAAAATACTGTTATATATATTTTAATATTTTATTTTTTTAATCATAATTATTTAAATTTAATTTATTAATCCTTACTTTTATATATTACATATTATTTATTATTTATCTATTTATTTTATTAGATAATAATTTATAATTTTTATATTATTTATTTAAAACATTCATTGTTATTAAGTATTTTTTATTTTTTATTAATTGTTTTATTTTTATTTTTATCATACATAATTAAACTAATATCATATATTATTTGTATTTATTTATTAGAAAATAATTTTACTAAAAATTATTTTCAATTTATTTTTATAATTTTAATATTATTTATTTAAAAATTATTTTATTTTAATAAAATATTAAAAAAAAGTGACTTTATGTATTAGAAGTTAATTAAACCAAATACGACATTGTCATGCTGTATTAAGTTATACATCATTTTGACATATAAAGGGTTATGATGTATAAGCTTATCTAATAATACACCAAACAATGGATAATGGCATAATATATATAGTATTAGCGTATACTATCATACCTAATATATTACATCAAACACATTCTAAAATACATAAAATTTCAAAATTATAAGAACAATTTGAGCACCGTATGAGAATACGTGTTCTTTCTTACCACACAGCATCTCTGTAAACCTTTTTCTTTTGTGATTATACCTTAAGAATAATTGCTTGGAAAACTCTTCATATTTAAATGAAATTTCTCTATAACCTCATTGATTTGAGTAATCAAAATTATCATGATTTAATAGTCAAACAATTATCACAGATCACGCATTAAATGTGCTTTTGGAATATATAAGAATTTCTCACTGATATCTCATGCTCTTATCTTCCAAAGTTGCACGCACTTAACAGGTGAATTCACTTGCTTTGATGAGCGTATTTACACTTGTTTGATGTACTTGCATGTTTGGTTTTCCCTCCCACACTATGGTTTGGCCAAATGCATCACTTTTGTAACTTTTATCAAACCATAGTTTTGGAGTTCTAAACAAAAATCAGTTTGATCTATAAATATTTCTTGTTGAACACACATAGCAGCTGATTGATAAACAACAGTAAACTACACCGAAATGCTTTTTCACCATGTTACCGACGAACAAAATAATCTAGTTTATTTGTCTCAGGTATTTTTTGTTTTAATGATACATATTTATGGATCCAAATCAAGCCATGCATAACATTTCTATCTGTATCATATGTTTGGCCTAAGTAAAATCAACAAAAACCACAGATGTTGTACTACTCTCTCTTCGATTTTGAGAGGGCTTTTTTCCTCTGTGCAAGCATGTATCTATACATGTGAGGACTACCTGCATATAATTATGCCATCCAATCAGTAAAGAAACAAGGTCAGTGAAAGCAATATTATCAGAATGACATCTGATTAGTAGCAAGAATGATTTTGAGGTTTCATGCCTGGAACGTAGATTCCCAATGCAATGATCGCGGGGTAAAAGTAATCAAATGATGAGTTCCATTTGTTGGGCATCCTTATGCAATACTTCTCAGATGCCTGAAAAATGCTCCATGTCAGTAATTTGAAATTCCATAGTCTTGACACATGAGAAATCAGCAGTCCAACACATCAATTCTAATCTTTGATGAATTTAGCAATGCAATCCCATGAAATTGAAGATGGTAAAAGTTTTGAAATATAAACCAAAAAGAAACTCAAGGGCAATGCAGAATGCATATTGTCATCCAGAAGCAGCTAGCTACTTCCTAACTAGACCTAACTTCACTAGTCCCTCCTTGTACTGAGGAAGCCCTCTTAGAGGAATTGCCCTTTTTTAGATGATTAGTAAATACAAAAGGGCAGAAGAGCAAGATATATATTGGTGATTAACAAAATCAATGCTCAATCGGCAGGTTTACATCTTCTACCGCTGCTAGATTCTTTATTGTGTTGTGGATATTTGCTATTCAAATTCTTACCTTAATGAATGGCAAGGCAATGTATATTAGACCAACTTCACTGCTTATGCCTGTTGGATACAGAAGTAAGAAGGTGCTATATCTGCAAGGGAAAAGAAAAAAAATGTAGTCAATATAAGAGCAAAATAAGATTTACCATGTACTACACTCTATCAAGCAGGCTAGACTTTCAAACTTCATACCTAAGCCACAACAGCCATGATGGAGTAAATCCAAAAGCCTCTTTCATGCCGAAGAAAGAATAGCGAATGATCTGCAGTCGTCACAACAAAGAACCATGGAAACAAATGGATTTGGTTTATATGGTTACCAAAAGCAAAAAAGAACTACAGGAGAAGATGGGGCACCAAGCCAAAAAAAGGTTTGCTGTCACCCCAGTCACTGCATTTATTTGCAGACCAGCAGGTTCTTATAACCATCAAATCTATGAATTAACGTTTTATGTAACAAAGTAGCTAACTATTTAGATCTACAATCTCTACTTGCCCATTTTTACATCAGACATTTCATAACATCTAACGATTGCCTCTAAAATTTTGGCAGGAGGAAAGAGAAAAGTGCAATTTAAATAGTTTGGTTCCAAGGTCACTTAAAACAGAGGCCTCTAGCAAGTCGTGTCAGTCAGAAAATGAAAGAGAAAGATGCATTCAGAAACATAAGGATAGTATATGCCAGGATAATCACTCAATCAGTTCAGAATGGATCCACTGATGGAAGTTTATCTCTGAAACAAGTCATATTGGCTTAAAAACACTTGCATGGATCAATCAAAATGCACAAAGATATAACTGCAAAAATGTATTGTGCCCATAGCTGTCATTGGAGGCTATTTGAAGATTTAAAATAAAAACAAAAACAGCAACCTGAAGACAATTCAGTTGCTGTTAGCCTGTGGCACTAATTCAGTGTTTCCCTTTTCTCACGGGATTGGTCAATTTTTGCTAGCATACTCGACAGTCTACTCCCTATATTTCCTTTGGATTTAACAGTCAACTCTAGGGCTGTGTTTGGTTGGGAGATAAAAAATAATGAGGGGAAAAATTAGTTTCGGTCCTCAATTTGGTAACAAGCAATGAAAATTGCTTTTCAGGATAATAAAATAAATAAGGCAAATTTCATTGACCTCCCCTAAGACCTCCTTCTATTTATAAAAGTTTGCTCGAGAAGTCCCTGAGTTTGTGAAATCATTACATCGACCTTTCTTAAGTTTGTAAAATTATTATACCGCCCTCCACTCCATTGCAAATTGGACATTACGTTCGAGGGAGGTTAGTGTCATCCGATCAAATAGAGGAGAGTCACGTAAATTTTATCACACTTCAGGGCCAGTGTAATTTGTCCTAGCAAATAATAATATCATCAGAATGAGGAAGTGTTCCGTAATTCCAAACCATTGGGTGACAGTTAGGGCTAACTTATTTGTTTCAGGCCTTGAGCTTATATAAAACAAAATAAACAATAAAATCAGACAGATAACGTGAATATCACACATGAAAAACTTGCCTCCGTGATAGACCAGCTGATTAGTAGGGAGCTAACAAGTACATGAGTCCGAGTCTGTCATTCCAAAGGTGTCGCAACTTTTAAATAAAAGAATGTGATTGAAACCCCAAATGAATAAATTAAATGACATCAAAAGAAAAATTAAAAAAAAAAAGTTCCAATTTGTGTTCACCTCAGGGAAACTCCAGAGGATGCCCCAAGTGAGGTACAGCCTTGAAACTATCTGTGGCAATGTTGCTGACACTGGAGACCTCACCAGCCCTAAAATAAATTATAAAATATAATAAAACAAAGAGGAAGTCCATAAACAAATTGGCTATAACATCAAATTTCATCTTCATCAAGCACACATACTGAACATGCGAATACTATACTCACCTACCAAACCATGAAGAATCTAGCACAGCATGTAATCCAAAGCCACACGCCCACACCAAAACCCCGCCCAAAAAAAAAAAAAAAAAAAGAAAGAAAGAATAAGTTTGAGATAATTTCCCATGGGAATTTCTTTTCGGAGAAAACAAACAAAAGGGTGGGTCCATAGCTCGTAAAAATCGATTTTTTTGTTTTGTTTTGTTTTTGGAGCAAGTAGCCAAGTACCTCTAATGTAGCAGCGGTTTGAGCAAAAAGCAAAGGCTTTTCTGCTGCATTGTAAACATGTTGATGACCCGATTCCTTCAGTGTCTTCAAAATAAGATACAGAACTTGAACCCTGCAAAAATTGTGAGAGAGAGAGAGTCGAGCACTTCCCTTGAGAAACGGATCTGAGTCAACATAGTATAGTAGGAAAAACAAACCATCCAAAGAAAACGGCCCAGTTGTAAACAGAAAGGTACAGGCGCCTCAGAAGTGAAGAGAAGCCAGCCATTAAAGAAAGTGATGAATAGAGAGAGAGATCTGTATCTCTGTTTGGAGAAACACAAAGCAAGAGCACAAAATCCACAAGGTTGAAGATGAATAATATATTAACAGGGCGTTTGGGAATTGAATTTCATTGTTTGGAAGCAAGTTAAGTGAAGGAATTGAATTTCCATGGGAATTAAAATCCAACAAAACTAAGGAATTGAAATCAGACCCAAAGGGGTGCGATTTAGTATGGGAATTGAATTCCAATAAATGAAAATATCAAAATAACCTTACTTAAATATAATATTTTATTTCTAACCTATTAATGAAAGATAAAATAGTAAAAATAATTAAATTAATTTATTTTTATATCCATTCCAAATGAAGAAATTGAATTCAATTCTTTAATTTACTGGTTCATTCCAAACATAAGAATTCAATTCATTTTTTGATGGAATTCAATTCCTAAATTCAATTCAATTCCATCTCATTAAAGGTTTCGGGCCAAAGGTGTTAATTATGAAGGGCGTGTTGTGTCTGATAACATGACACAATTTAAATGGTTCAGTTAGGGAGCTCAACTCCTCAACCACTTTGGTGTCTGTCAGCATTCACATAGGATTAGGAACTGATGTGTGACCCGCAGACACAGACATATGCTGCCAAAGTTAGACATTGAGTTGTTAAAACAACAATCATTGTAGTTTTATCCTTGGGAAAATTGATGACAGCCTAATAGCTTGAGTAAGTAAGGGTCAAATGAACAAGAAAGAATTGCTAATAGTATTTTTTTTGGTAGAGGATTGCTAATAGTTTAACACAATTTTAAAAGTTTCAGTATAATTTTAAAAATGATCGGGTTAAGTATTTAAATATTGAATTGGTAATAATACATTTGGGAATCAATTTAATAATAATTAATTTGAAATAGTTTGATTGTTCAATCTAATTTAATTTTAATTATCAATCTAAACACCCTTACGTTCAATTTGGTCGGGTTTTTTCACATGTAAAACCTCCGACCATTCCCCAAAAAAAAAAAAAATAATAATGCAACAAGGTTGAATATTGATGGTTTCTTGTAATACTTATTAAGCAGCATTAATAAAGAAAGAGTCACTGAATTTTTCCTTTTCTTGTATGAATAATTAAATACGTACAGATCACTAATAAATTAGATGATGCATTTCATTAGTACTTCTTATATAGCTTTTAGTAGTTAAAGACTTGAGAGTTCTGATAAATATATAAATCACAATGAAGTTGTGTTGTGATATTTGTTGTTTAGAACCCAGTTCAATATATTACCCAAAAAAGAAAAACAAAGAAGAATCCAGTTTATAATAAGACTGAGTCAAGCATATTGAGATAAATAAATCTGTATTGCACAAAGGAGATCTTCTATGTTTTTCTTGGATCATCAGTTAGCAGATGTGTTAACAAAAGAATTAACAACTAAGAAAACTAGACTGCAACAGCTAGAGGTAAAAACAATAATTGACTGCACAAATAATTAAAACTTAATAGTATTACAATATTTTGTGGAATAGCTTCGTGGTGGGGAAAACATAGGCTTCCCATGTGCAATTCAAAGTTTCAGAGTGGACACATGCTTCAAACTGCAGGACGTTAATGCTGAAAATAGAAGAGCAACACATCCTATTCCTCAAAGCAACATTTTTCCCAGTGCAGCTAATTGTTGACCTCCTTAAATGGTGACCTTATATCAGAAATAACTTCAAGTTTCTTTATCCTTGTAGGAGAAGGAACCAACATATTCTCTTTTACAAAGAAACCATCATCCTTTCTCAAATTTATCCCTCCTGGACCAGCAGCATTCTCAAAGGATTGCACCAAGCCTCTCAACATATCCATTAATTGAGTGTCCGCATTGGAGAACTCATAAATCTTATCACTCAATCCCTGAACAAAGTCCAAGAAATTCTCCCTTTCTGATGACAATCTTGCGACGTTTGCGATTAAATTTTTGTTCTCCATCATGAGTTTTTGAAGCACATTATCTGACTCTTTTTGCTTAGACTCCATCTTATGATTCAACTCCTTTACTTGTAACTGTTTTGCATCCATTTCTGCCCCAGTATCCAATGCAACTTCATGAGACTCAGATGACTCACTTGATTCTCCCCTTGCTTTCAGCTCAAGTTCCAACATGTCAACATGTCCTTGAAGATGGCCTATTCTCCACTCTTGCTCTTTCAATTTATAGACCAAGACATCTTTCTCTTGCTTGAGGCTTTCACCAACATCTACTTGTGTGAGGAGTGAAGTTTCAAGTTCTTTGCGCATTACATGATTTTCTTCAAGATCATTCTTCAAACGCTCAACAACTGACGTCCATATTTGCAATTCAAATTCCATTTCATTTCTTTCACTTATTGTCTCATCCAATTCAATATTTGCACTGTCTAAAGCATCATGAACTTCTTGAAGCTGTTCCTTCAAATCACATTCCATCTGCAAAAGCTTATCTTTAAGGATCAGCTGGCATATATTAGATTCCTCTAGCATTTCAAAGTGCCTATCAAGTTCATTTTGCAGTGAATGCTGCAGTTCCTTGGCGAATCCATAGGACTCAATCTGCCTGGTTAAACATGCTGCTCTCTCACGCTCTCCATTCATGGCTTTCTGGGCACTGATCAAAGCAGCTTCTTTCATCTCCAACTGCATCATCAGTTGAACAACCTTCTTTTCTCTCTCTTTGTTGATTAGTTCCATCTCCTCTTTATAGTTGGCAAGGTTCAATTGAGCCTCAGAAATTCCCTGTCTTAACACCAGCAACATCACAGACATCTCCTCGTTCAGCAACTCCATCTCAATATTCAAAGAATGAGATCCTTCCAACTCCATCTTGAGCACTTCTACTGCTGCAACTTTATTTTCCAACTCAAACTTACAACTACTTAGGTCCCCAGTCAATTTTTCTAGCTGAGACTTCCATTCAACTTCTTTACCCTGAAGAGTAGAGGCACACTCTTTATGAGCTTGTTCCAAATTTCTGAGCCTGGACTGCAGTTTTGACTGTGAATACGAAGCTCCTGCTTCTTGAATTTGAGCTTCCTGGAGTTCTTTGAGTGGCTTTCTCAACTCTTGATTTTCTTGCTCTAGCTTCTCAAGTCTATACTTTGATTCTCTAAGATCTGCCTCTTTTGTATTCAGTGCGTATCTCAACTCTCCGATATCTTGGTCACGCTGAGAGTTTAAGAAGTCGAGCTCTGACTTAGCATCCAGGTACTCACTGCTAGCATTATCAAGCTTCTCCTTAAAATCCGAAACTTCAACTTCCAGCCTCTTTTTCTGGCTTTCTACATGAGCAAGGGCTTGGTGGCATGTCTGTAATTGATGCCGTAGATCATCTGATATTCTGATCTGAGAGTCTAACTTATCTTGCAGTGAAGAAATCTCATCAAGCAATGCAGATTTTTCCATTTCCCACTCCTTCTTGTGAGACCTGAGCTTGTCTTTAAGCTTTTCATGTGCTTCTTCCAGATGTTTAAACTGTTCCTTCTTCCATTTTAACTGATCCTCCACCTTCCTTTTTTCCTCTTCTAACTTCTCTAACATGTCATCCCTTTCTCTTAGCTCCTTGGTTGCTTTTGAGTTCTTTTGTGTTTCCAAACTCTTCTTCTTTGAAACTGAAAGGCAACCTTTCAGGCCTTCAATCTCTTGTCTGTATAGATTAATCTGTTGCTCATTGTTCTGTGACTTCTCATTTGCCTCCTCTAAGGCCAATACCAACCCTCTTTTCTCATCTTCCCAGTTCCTCAACTTCTCATCACAATCCTTTCGGAGTTTGTCATTTGCAGCACTTAGATGTTTGATGATGGACTCCTTTTTATTCAAATTCCCCTTGAGGTCTTCACACAACTGCTTTGCCTCGGTGATCTCATCCTCCTTCTGAAGCAGTTCTTGTTCCAGCTTCTCAGCTTTAAGCTTTGCTTCCTGTATCTGATGGGCCTGTGCATTATGAGATTTCTTCAAGTTCTCAAAAGAGTCTGTCTTGACTCTAAGCTCTGCCTTGAGTTTATCCACTTCAGCTTTAGCTTCATCCAGCTCTTCATAAACCTTGTCCATTTCTATGTATTTGCAGAAATGTCATTAGTAAAACTAAAAACCTGTATGCCAGAGGCGTGCAAAAAATAAGACAAGGAGTGTCACATGTCCCAAGACCAAAACTAAGAAAAATGGTGGAAAATTACTTAGGACATAAAATCCTAAAATTCTAATTTATATGCATAGTCAATCTAACATAGACTTATACATAAATTCAACCATATATTGTTATGTTTGCAAAAGCATTTGACTCAACCATTCACGCCCCTACAAATGAAAACATATAATTGAATGATAATGTATCAAATCAAAATCTCAAATCTAAAAGCATGACACATTCATTCTTGAGACGGCTTTTGAAAATAAAAAATGGATTACATCCCCAAAAATAAAAAATAATCGTTCTCAATCGTGTTTATAGATTGAAGTAGAAACACAAATTTGGCATTTCAGTTGACTAATTAGGTCACTTCTATTCTATGTAAATCCTCGCACTGCCAAATTGTCAAGTGGTTGAGAAACAACATTTGGGCTGGACAATTATTTGAACTAACATGCTACTAGAATATAATAATTTGAGAGTACTTCCCAGGAAAGCCATATGATCAATCATTCTAGGACAAAAGAATCTCATTTCATGTCAATGAAAAAGATACCCCATACAATAGGACTTTCAGAAACAGACATTATAGAATCACCAAAAACCGCATAAACAATTATCTATACTATATCTAATTTCCTAAAATGCCCTTAATGCACAGGGAGTTGGAGGAAATTATAAAAACAAATTAAATACATTAAAAATTTGAAAGAAATTATACATGCCGGTCAATTCACTAGTTATAATTAAGCGCAATGCAGCTAGTACAGTAATTTGAAACCATACATTTAACAACAGAAAATAGTGAGTACTTGAACAAGAAGATCAGGATCATAGAGAAACTTCCCCATATATATGTATATATATCCAAGATATTAATAAATAAAGGAAGACAAGTTTGAGGAGCAAATTGAAAAGAAGTGGAACCAAGAAACTGACCTGACTTAGAGAGGAGATAGGAAATGCAGCATTTGCAGAATATGACTAATTGACTGAAGAAAGTGTAGTGCTGTCAGGTGTGTTGGTGTGAGAGACTTGGTGGCTGAAGAATGATGGTGAAACCCAAACGGATCGAAGAAGAAGGAAGGAGAGAGAAATCACAAAGTTACCGTTATAATACTGCACCAACCGCTTTTCATAAGAGAGAACAAAAAGAACAAAGTTAGTTTATGGTATGGCTATTATCCTATTTTTCAAATGAAAAACTAGCCGTTGAAAAGATTTTCCATTTTTTTTTTGGTCTGGGCCATTGAGACTCTTTTCCAGCTTCAAGGTCAGTCTTGTCTCTCTTTTCGGTTATGGGCTCCCATGTTTATTTAATTTCGGCCCGAATATTTCCTCAGTTGGGCTTTAAGCCCATTGCTCTTCTATCCACATCCAAAACACCCTCTATGAAGTCAGACCCAAAAAATAAAAAAGCCCTCTATGAATTATACACTTAATTGTTGACAAAAACAAAATGTACACTTAATTTAACAAAAAAAAGGATACACTTAATTGGCAGATAAATGGCATCTTGGACAGAAAGGTTCAACCTTTACTAATTTATTCCGGCATAAAAGTTGTAGTAGCCATATGAATCAAAAGTAGGAACTAGGAGTAATAGCCAGGATATATCTAGCCAGATAGGGGGGCCCAAGGCAACCAAAGATAGAGGTTGTCCAATTGCTAAAGTTGCAATTATATAGAAGTGAAAGCATTGTTGAGCACAAAATTAACTAGTCCAGCTTTTGTCTTTTCAGGAGATAACAAGAACCACCATGAGCAACTGAGGCCAGTTTGTGATTATTGAGTACTTAACTTTTTCTGGAATCAATCAGGTCGCCCCCTAGTGATAGGGAGTAACCATCTTTCAATATTCTTCTCATTCTATATTAATAATAATTTTTAAAAAATTATATAATTTTGATATATTAAAAAGTGAATATACCTTAGTACAATTCACTTTTCAAATACCATAATTTGTAGATGAAACATGTACAAGAGTAATCATTACTATTGAATGAAGAGAGTAGTTGATAGCTTCATCACAATCTATAATCTATAGCATAGGCCATAGGCCAACTAATGTAGAATCCTATAACACAACTGAGTGTGAAGTGATTGATCGAATTATTATGGATATGGCAAATGAGTTGCGATTTTCTCCCACTTGTAATCTTTAATATGTTCTCATTAATAGTCAGCATTATAGGATTTTCAGAGCTAACATAATTATTTCCTTGTGGCCTACAAGAGAAGTCATGTTAGACAGCAAGGCCTTGTCTGGTCTTTTAAATTTTGTGCATGAAGTTTCAGTGAAAATATATGTACTCCACTTGTCTAGAACTCTTTTGTTTATTAGATATAGGCACGTCTATGATTTTGTATTTGATGCAGATTTTAGTTGATATTCAACACCTTGTTGAAGTGTTAAGGAAATTATATAAAACAATTTTTCAGATAAAATTAAATATCTTATCTTGTCGTTTGATTTCTTAGGCGCATGGAGAGTGCTCATGTGGGGAAGGTAACAGCTTCACGAGCAAGGTAACAAATGAGGGTCATGATCAAGTGTAAATGGGCAAATATGTCACGCAACAACCATCTTTCACAAAATGCAAGTGGCCACATTTAACATTGCACTTTGCGGCCAATTTGATTACCTCAGTACATGAAAAACCACTGAACCCAAGTTGATTTCTGTCGTTTATTATGCTTGCGGCTCATTAAAAAAAGCCCTAATCCATCCTATTCTTACTCATTGTGCAATATTTTGGTCTAAATTTTGTTAGGCAGCTAGCTATCAGAATTATGTATGATAGACTGATGTTGTAATTATTTATTAGAGAAAGGGAAGAATAACCAAATAGATGAGTAGTTATGATAATGAAGCATACCACACCATCTTGTACGGTGGATGGAAATCAACTCTATCCAAATCATGTTCCTTTTTTATCTTACTGAGCTCATGTTTGGTTTGCCTCACTTCTTTTGTTGTGGTGAAAAAAATCCCATTGAAAAAAAATGTTTTTGTTTGTTTAATTAGCATTTTCAATTTTAAGAGAGGTGAATAGTGGTTAGAACTTTGAAGAATTGATTTTGGTGGTACAAAGAATTTCTTACTTTTCTTGAAAAGTGGCTCATATTCCAACAACAATCAAGCTGTAAAAGTTGGTAAATTACTTTGTTATCCCCATTTTTCTTAAAAATGACAAAAGTCAATTTTTCTTCTAATAGAACAATGTCTATTTTAGCAATAATATATTTAAAAATAATTTACAACTATTTTTAAACTTACTTTCTTAACATTATTTTCAAACATAAATCAATTATTTCAAAATCAATTCTTTTAAAATTATTTCTTTTAATATCAATTATTTCTAAAGCAATTATATTAAAATCTAAACTAAATAGATTCTAATTTACTTCTTATCATGTAAAAGATAAATATTTAATAGTATTTAAAATATTAAAATATTTTATTAATTAAATATATATTCCTTAGCTTTTATGTAACAAGAAGTAATTGAAGGTAGAGATAATTTGACATAATCTTGTGACAGATGATATTCTCTATTAAATGGGCTATGAAGCATCTTCCTTTTGCTCTTTTCTCTGGTCGTTACAAAGGTGTGCCAATTTTCTCATTGTTATTATTATTATTATTATTTTCTTTTTAGCTTTTTTCCTGTTGTATGAAGTTGGTCTCGCATGGATGCTTTCTAGCAACTTCTCCACCAATCTTTTCATCATATAGGTACACAAAAACTTGAATATCTAAGACTTAAAAAAAGGCCTGAGAGTGAGATTTATACTAGGCATAAAAACTTTGAATTTCATATAAAATTATTTTCAAAAGTTCTTAAGTTATTAAAAATAGACAAAACAAATAGGTTTTTAAATTTTCATTATTTGGAAACTGAAAACATAGAATCAAAATAAATAAATATTCTAAAATTTAAAAATAAAAACTGTTTTCAAAAAATAAAAATTGAAAAAATTTTCGCAAAGCAAACAACCTCTTAATTTTTTCTTTTTCCTACCCAATTACGAAATAGTCTAAAGGCTCGTCAGTGGTGACGGAAAAAGTGGTTTAAGTAATCTTGTTAAAGCTGCTTTACATGCAAACTACAGCAAAACCAATGCATCGGATATGGTGAAAAGATGCAATATCAGTGGATGAAGGAAAGTGTACAGGATCAATATTTGGGAAGAAAAAAAAAAGAGGCACGATGGTTCCATAATTAAATGAGAAATGCGAGATGATCAAACTTTTATAGGGAGGAACATCCTTTAAGAGGAAGCTATTTTAGAATTTTTCAGTAGGCCAAGCAAAAAAGTAAGCACTGTGACAGAGTTTGATTAGAGAAAAGAAGAGTACATGTGAGAGGATGAGAGAAATGATAGAGACTAAAGAAAATGCTAAATATGATAAGATACTCCGTTGTATGCACAGACATGAAATTGTCAGGTGCAGTGTATAATGCTTTATATGCTTAAAGTGGTAGTTGAGAGCCTTTTGGATACAAATTCGTTTTTTCCTTTTTTTATTTTTATTTGGGGGATAAATATATATGTTCAGCCTTTCAATATTACAATTAAACATCAGCCAATGAAAGTTGACACAGTTTCGAAGGGATTGATCCGTATTTCATTAGGGAACCAAATCTTTTATCCCATTTTCTATATCCCTCTATGCCTTTTGAATAAAATTTTGATATATATATATATATAATAATAATATTATTATTTATAATTTTTTATTTAATTAAATTTTTTTAATTACTTATGATTTAAATATGTGGCAAAGTTTAATTACACAGGAAATGCAATAAAGAGAGGGTTCAAAATATTTGAATCCTTTCATAAGAACACAAGTTTGATTCTTACTATTAATATAGGAACCTCCTCGATAGGCAATTTTGTAAGTTACTTATAAGTTTATAAACATTTGTTGGGCTGTAGACCTTATCTTGATTTGATCTTGATGAATGAACATCTCCGTTAAATCTAATTAAACTTGCTTGTAAAAAAAAGCTGAACACCAATCAGGGTAGTCCGGAGACTAAAATGTCCAAATTGGAATGATTGCAATTTCGAAAGATAGAAATTAGAAAGAAAAAAATGGGTGAACCAAACGAGCAAAAGTCAATTACAGCAGCTTTCTTGTAGGAAAATTCCATGTCTTTACTCTTTAGGGATGACTTATACCGTATGTGATATTTCTATATTGTTTGAGTATCGATTACTCCATGGACAACTGTTTGTAGACAAACTGAAAGTGATGTCCGACATTAATATTTTTCATTCAAGCTTTACATTTATACCAGTGGTGCCAAAAGAAAAAAGATTAGATTAAAGTATGAAAAATGATACTTTCACATAGTATTTCTGTTATAAATAACACACATATTTTATAGAGTTAATGTTCATTTTAGTCCCTCACTTTTAAAATGAGTCAAATTAGTCCTTAACATTACAAAATGTGAGTCATTTTAGTCCTTTAACCCAATTGTAGTTATTTTTTATTAATTAAATGATGATTAATAAAATTAAGTGATACATTGACATACTATATGTCATCTAAAGTAGAATATATTTTAAAATGACTTATTTTGATGTTTAAAATTATACAAAATAAGTCATTTAAATATTCATTATATATTTTAAATTGACTCATTTTGTACAATTTTAGATACCAAAATAAATTATTTTAAACTTCATTCTACTTTAGATGACACATAGTATGATAATATATAACTTAATGTTACATATCATCATCTAATTGATAAAATGTTTAAATAAAAATGGAATAAGGGACTAATTTGACTCACATTTTGTAATGTTGGGGACTGATTTGACACGTTTTAAAAGTCAGGGACTAAAATGACTCATGAGTGAAAAGTCAGGGACTAAAATGAGCATTAACTCTATTTTATATCATCTTTTTATTGTTTTTCCTCTTTCGTTTTTACAGACTGTCGTGATTCACGTTTTTTTTTTATATTAATGTGTTTAATAACATTCACTCTCAATTCATTGTATAAATATTTTAGTTGGTCATTAACTAAATGGTCCTTGTTCAATAATGGCTACAAATTTCTTAATCTGTTAAGCGGTTAAAAACTTAAAATGAACTTGAACATTTTTTTTCATAATCTTCATTTTTTTATATTTAATTATTTGAAGACTGTAATATAAAATTAATTTACTTCATTATTATAAGAATACTGCCAATTTTTTTAAAAAATTAACAAATAAACATTTTAAAACAGAAACTTTCTACATCAGAGTAACTTCCCAGGACATGCAATCGTTCAATGGGATATTCAGTCACCATATATTTTACCCTTTTACTGTTTTTAAGAATAAATTTTGAATGTAGAGAGGTGAGTGAGGAAAGAAGTTACCTTGGATCTAATTGTCTGGACTTGTTCAATTTGTATACCTTCAAATGTGTGGGGCAGGAACATAAACTCCAGTGCCAAAATCAGCAGTGTGTCTCAACAAGGGTTTTATCTTGGAGAGAAAAGCATACCTGTTTTGAGCACTGCACCCCCATCATACACTTCTGGGTTCTTGAAGCTAGGGGTGGCCTAAATAGGCTAGGGTCATATACCTTATCTCTACTTCTGTAGTAGGTATGGGGCCGTAACAATGTTCTCAATGTATTTTAATTTACCGTATTCAATTAGAGTCTAATTTATAAGCATTGTCAAATATAAAAAACCTTTACACGTATATTTAAGTATGTATTATTATATAAATAATAGTATTTAATTTAATTATCTATTATTTTTAAAGTTTTACAAATCGAAATATATGATTGAAAATACAAATAGAAGATTGATACATAACCACCCAATTAGGCATCAAATTTAGGAATTTTTACCCGAATAAAATAAAAAAAAATAATAATTACGCGAATAAACGGAAAAGACATTAATTACCAAAATGAACCGTTGTGGGTAGTCATGAATACGCATGGGCTTCATGCGTATTCATTAACAACATGAATACGCATAGGTCTCAAACGTATTCATGTTTATAATGAACACGCATGAAGTCCATGCGATTCACGTTTGTTAATGAATACGCATGAAGCCCATGCGTATTCTAGACACTATATATATTGAATACGCTTCGGCCTGAAGCACATTCACTATTCATTTTCTCAGTTTCTCACTATTTTTCTGTTATCATGGCGAATAATCTTTACCGCTTGGATGATGTTCACATATCTGCAAAACTAGATAACCAGGTATTTATTATTTAAGTTTTAGAATGCAAAAATAGTTTAGTTTAGGTTATGAATTTAATAATTGTTAGGTATTATTGTAATTAGTGATATATATTTTAAATTAGGTTAGTTTAGTTTGAAAAATAGAAATATGGTTAGTTTAAAAATATTGAAAGTTAGTAGACTTTAAAATATTTAAATGTTAAGTTTATTTTATCTTAGGTAATTAATATAGTTTGGTTTGTTGGTATTTAATTAGTGTAGCTTTTTGATTAATATAGTTATTTATAAGGCTAGTTTTATTTAATATTTAAAGTAATTTTAATTTAGTTTATTTCAGTAATGTAATTATTTATTTTGGTTTAAGTAAGTATAAATTAGTTAAGTTTATTGTATTAATTTAGGTTATTTTATTTAAATAGTGTAGTTTATTTGCTTAAGTTATGTAAAGCTTGTTTTATTTAATTTATTTAAAGTTGATGTGATTTAGTTTATTGCATTAATTTAGTTAAGTTTATTTTATTAGTTTAGTTATCTAAACCTAGATTAATTTAATTTATATAAAGTTAATTTAGTTAATTTATTTCATTAATTTACGTAAGTTTATTTAATGAGTGAGATTAGTTTAGTTATCTAAACCTAGATTTAATTTATTTAAAGTTATTTTAGTTAATTTATTTCATTAATGTAGTTTTATTTATGTATAAGTTAGTATAGATTAATTAGTTACGTTTATCGATTAATTAAGTTAGTTAAAGCTTGTAGAATTTAATTATTTTAAAGTAATTTTAGTTGAGATTAGTTGATTAATTTAGTTAGTTTTGTTATGTTTTGTTTAAGTTAGTATAATTGAATTAGTTAAGTTTATTTAATTAATTTAGCAAAGTTTTTAAATTAGTGTAGGCTATTAACTAGGTAACTTAATTAATCAAATATTTTAATTTTTTTAAAGTAGTTTAAGTTTAGTTTATTTAAGTAATTAAACTTTGTTATTTTTGTATTCAAGTTAGTATAGATTAAGTAGTTAAGTTTATTTCATTAATTTAGTTAACTTCAGTAATTAGTGTAGTTTATTTGATTAGTTTAGTTATTTAAACCTAGATTAATTTAATTTATTGAAAGTTACTTTAGTTTAGTTTAGTATAATTTAGTTTATAAATTTGAAGTTATTTTAGTTTAGTTTATTTTATTAAAGTTATTTAAATAATTTAAAGTTTTTTGGTTATGGTTTCAGATATCTAAACATTTGCAATTCATTTTTGCAGTCACATCGAGTTCTACAGCCGAGACGCTGTGGAGCACCGACTCCTCATCCACGTATGGAGTACTTTTTACGACAGGGTGGTTTCTGGGAGGTTGCCAACTTTGGCAACTTCCATTATGACGCAGCTTTGATTAGTGCGTTAGTAGAGAGGTGGCGTCCGGAGACTCATACTTTCCACCTTCCGTACGGAGAGGCGACTATTACATTGCAGGACGTTGCCATCCAGCTAGGATTGAGGGTGGATGGCGATGCCGTTAGTGGCAGTATTGGGGCATGGGAGATATGGCACCAGCAGAGCATTTGGGATATCTGTTGGGATCTATTAGGTGTGGTCCCCGAGCAGACAGATCGCCATGGGTCTTACGTGAAGTTGAGCTGGCTGAAGAAGACCTTCAGATCTGATTCATTTCCTGCCGATGCAGATGATGTAGTTGTGCTGAGGTGGACGAGGGCATACCTACTAGAGCTGATTGGAGGATTCTTGTGTCCAGACAAGTCATCCTCACGAGTTCATCTGAAGTGGTTGCCCCTACTCCGTGATTTCGGAGTTACTGGTCGGTACAGTTGGGGATCAGCAGTGTTAGCATGTTTATATCGCGGCCTGTGTCGGGCTGTGAATGCTCGAGTTGCTGACATTGCAGGGTGTGCAGCGCTACTGCTGTCATGGGCTTATTACCGGATCCCCTCACTGCACCCAGGGTACGACCAGGGCGTTACATTTCCACTAGCCTCGAGGTATATAGTTTCTTCCACCCCATAAGTTACATGTTTGTCTTGTTTGGTGTGTTTATGTTTATGGTTTATTACTAACGAATAATTTTTGTATATTAGGTGGCGTGGATTGAGGCTTACATCAGACAGGGGATCTTTGGTAAATTTGGTGGCCTTTAGACGCGACTTGATGCCATTCCCATCGATGGAGTAAGTGATACTAAGTAAATTAATTATTTCAAATGTATATTATATGGTTACACGGAAGTTTAACTTAAATTATTAAATTTTGCAGTTCCAGTGGCTTCCATATGAGGATGCGAGCATCGTTGCTATCATACCGGCACATGTGTATGCTGGTGCTGGTGTGTGGGCTTCGGTTACCGCACTCATATGTTTCGAGATTGTGGAGTGGCACCAGCCAGACCGTGTCATGCGACAGCCCAGCAGTATGCGATGCATTCCATATGCTCCATTGAACATTGACAGATTGCATGCTATGGATGGTCGCGGCAATGACAAGGTTTGGTGGCCAGACAGACATGCGGAGTACCACGGCCATTGGATGGCTCGGGAGCGTAGCGTTGTTCTTGGGCTCTGCCGAGCATATGCTTCCATCTGCCGAGTATCTCAGCTGGTACTCAGGGATAGCACGGAGGTTTTTATCCCCTGACACGGAGCTGCAGGACCCTAGGCTATCACAGGTGCCACGGGATCTCCCACCCGATGCAGGCCCAGCACCATTTGTCCCCCGAGCCGCAGATGCTCCTGATCGCCGCAGCGTAAGGCCGAGCACGAGCAGGTACCCGCTCTTCCCAGCGACACATCCCGCATGATGCTAGAGGTGGTGATGAGGGCGGAGATGGAGATGGTGGAGGTGGTGGTGGGGCTGGAGGAGGCGGAGGTCCTGGAGGTGGTGGAGGGAGTTCAGGTGGAGGTGGGGGCGGAGGTGGGGGAGGGAGTTCAGGTGGAGGTGGGGGCGGAGGTGGTGGAGGTGCTGGAGGGAGTGATGGCGGAGGTCTTTGGAGGGAGTGATGGCGGAGGTGATAGGCAGAGTACAGGAGGAGGGGAGGGTGGGGATACCGGGAGAGGAGTGTATGTCCCTGCTGGTGATGGTGGGGGCTCCTATTGCTACACCCCCACCATGGACGACTTGTTCGGGGCAGGCATTAGTCAGCAGGAGTTTGATGACATGCAGTCTTTCCTAGATGCTCCCACGCCCCACTTGATCGCCGTGACTGGTTCAGGTTCGGGGCCTCGACAGGACATGGATTTGAACATGCCTAGTTACGATCTATTCAGGGATGAGCCTCTACCTGGATCTGAGCCTCCAGAGATTGTCGAGCCATCACGGCTGACCTAGCCGACTTCAAAGACTGACCACTCCGTACTCCCGATCCCCCATCCGGATGATGATGCACCGGAGGAGCAGCCGCATATTGTCCCGAGGCGTAGACTTGCACGATGTGTTCAGCCCAGTGCATTGTCATTACGGATGCGAGCTCCGGCCTGTGAGAGATAGGGATGAGGGCCATAGCTAGGATTTTTGTAGTTTATTTTTACTTATATATATATTGTATTCATTCTGTGTAAATTTTATTATTATGAAATTTGTCCATTTTTTGTATGTAATGTTATTGAGTTGGGTAAAAGATGTTGCATGTTATCGATGAACACATATATCCATCATTGGTCGATATGCATGCGAATACAACTAATTCGTAATAAAGGACCATGAAATTGAGATTGCGAAACAAACATAAACATTGTTAAGTCAAAGACATATAAAACTAACACAATAACGGAATAAAAAACATAGTCATCAAACTACAATCTGAACACATGAACAAACATAAGCCTTTGTCGATTTAGTCTTTGGGATGAGGATGAAGGTAGCAAGGTTGGACACGTTCTTCTGGTATGACCTTCATGTCTACATAACCCACATCGCTTCGGTTGACTGCTCTCCACTTCATCCATTTCATTACGAATTCTTGTCGAAAGCTGGGCTGACCCTCATTAGATCTTGAGTCTTTGGATGCGGGCGTATTGGGAGCCCGAGTGTATAGAGGGCATAGATGCTCATCTGCAATGGGTGTGAACTCCAACTTATAGACATTGTCAACCCATTCCATCTTTGTATACGAGGATGCGTGAAAGACCCCACTCAACTCGTGCAGCATGACAGACAGCAATAGCATGCCGGCATGGGTAATGTAATGCCTGGAAAGACCCACAGTCGCAGCGTCGCTCTCCCAAATGCACTCTGTAATCTTTTGTTACATGTTCTCCCCTTTCTGTAACCAAACATGAGATCAAATCTCGTGTGAAAGGGGTAATAGACATCTTGTCCAAGTATTGCTTGTTCTCATCAATCGCTCGCAACACATGCTGTGACCATCTTTGTCCCCCTGCAAGTTGGGCCCGTGCCTGACCCCCTTCTCAACAAATAATCGAGCAAGGCGAAAGTATGTGGATTTGACTATGGCAGTGATGGGAAGATTGCGGGTACCCTTCATGACAGCATTAATACACTCAGAAAGGTTGGTGGTCATATGACCAAACCGTCGACCCTCATCAGCATACTGAGCCCATTTTTCCCGCGGAATTTGATCGGCCCATTCAACCATTTCATGTTTTTCATCCCTCAGTAGTCCATAATAATACACAAAATCCGAATGGGTCCTTGAATATGCTGCATTTATCAGAATTCTTTTCGCATCCTTATTCTTAAACTGTCTGGCAAAGTTTGACGCAATGTGTCGAATGCAATATACATGATAGGCCATAGGAGGATGCCACCCACTACCCTCGGCCTCTATAGCAGATATAATAGACACATGCCTGTCAGAAACAATGAGAATACCTTCTTGGGGCGTCACATGTTGTCGAAGATTGGTAAGGAAGAATGACCATGCTTCTTTTGTCTCTCCCTCAACCACAGCAAATGCTATAGGCAAAATATTTGAGTTACCATCCTGCGCAATAGCCATCAACAATGTACCTCCATATTTCCCATACAGATGAGTCCCATCAATTGAGATAAACGGTTTACACCATTTGAATGCCTCAATACGGTGGAAAGGACCAGAATACGATGAAACATTGAACAACTCGATTAACAATATCCCCAATACGATATGGCTTTGTCAATAAGTGGACCGTGTACCTACAATGTCCATCAACAATTAACAATAAATAAATGTCTATGTAATAAATGCAATTCATTTTAGGTAGCAATAGCGATAGCCCAAAGATCCTAACAATTGAAGTTATTGAGTAGCCTACGGTAAAAACATATTTATTTCATTCACAGATGCACTTACTAATTAATAATCATCGAGCGTATAATTTACAACAAAGGTTTAGTTTATAAGAGTTACCTGGCATGTAGTGTTGCACACCTAATAACCACCTAGGCAAATCAGTGTATGATTCCTCCCAGTTCCCATAAATCTTAGCAATCGCTTCTGTTTTGCAATCCAAACCTTCCTATATGAAATATTGAACTTGAAAACCGACTCCACGTGTCCCTGCAACTCTCTGATGGAGACTGTTGGATTCGCCTCAACCATGGGAAATATACTAGTACAAACAATATTACTATCCAATTGCCGATGTTGTTCAAGAACGGAATCATACTCACACGTGTGCCTTCCATTATACTTTCGGACTTCCCATATTTGCCTCTTCTGCCGAAATGTAACACGTATGCTCCAATTACATCCATTGCCAAACTTCACACACTTGCACTGATATTTTGTCTGTCCGGACTCGTATACCTTGAATTGCACTTTTCTTCTAATACTGTAATTCTTTATTGCATACAACACGGCTTCTTTATCTTGAAATTGTTGTCCAACCTCAAACTCCCCTTCACCTCCAACCACTCTTGCAGACTGGTCTGCAAAGCTATTTTCAGTTGCACATCCAAATTTATTGAAGAATAGTGACTTGGATTTTCTTGTGATACGGACTGAGATTGATTCTGTGATCTCATAAATTGAGAATTCGTATCACGTGTTTCCTCATCACTATCACCATTTCCTCCCTCTCGATACAACCCCAGCTCTTCTTCTTCTTCTTCTGCATCTTCTTCTTCATCCCTGTGATCTATTTGAAATTCAAAACCAGCAACTGTCAAATGTCTATTTGATGGCCCTCCATCTTGCAACGCCATATCTGCAAAGCTTGGACTCTTAACGCTTTCGATCAATCGCTGCCTCGGGGTATGTGGACACATGCTCCTCAGGGTTTTCATTTATCGATGTATGAGGTGGACTCAAAGAGAGCTCCCATCACAATCTTCAAGCATAACCAACATTTCCATCACTCGGACCTCTGGAAATCGAGCTTGAAATCTAAACATCATGCTTGTTTCATTGTCGCTATAGATGGGAAAACAGTTATACTTTACCACACCACCGCCAAACGCTATAGGCACTCTGTAAAACATCTTACTGATTCGTTTGTGAGGACCTACTTGCTCAAGTATTTTGCTTTGTAACTCCACAAAGACACACACTGATTAACAATGACCCCTATTGCTCTCTGACTACAAAATCTCACACCCTCATTTGTAGTATCTTCAATTTTTCCATCACAGTGAACAAGTATAAAACAATCTTCCATTTTCTCTCAAATTTACAATTCACATGATTACAATGATGTCCAGTATCGGTTATATGTACAAACGGTTTTTGAATACGTAAGGGACTGAGGCGAAAACAAAAAGCAAAGAATACGCATGGAACTGGGGCGTACACAATTCATGAATGAATACACATGTGGCTTCTGCGTATTCTATTTGAACTTGAATCATGCGCCCCTGCAGATTCAATATAGTCATGAATACGCTGGCTCATGCGTATTCTATTTAAACATGAATACACAGGAGCCCTAGCGTATTCATGACCATATTGAATACGCAGAGCTGCGCGTATTCGATCCCTTTATTTCAAATTTCACTTGACTCAAATCATTTTTTCGTTTATTTCTGTAAATAATATTTTTTTTATTTTATTTTGGTAAAAAAGCCTCAAATTTAACCTCATCTTTTTTTAGTCCACACAACATGTATCCTTGTATTAAAGGCAACTGTGCTTGATTCGGGTAAAAATTCTCCTTTTTAAATTTTAATGCAATTGCATGCCTAAGTCTTTGAATCCAAAATTGATATACTTTTGCTAATATATTTTTTTTTTATAAATCCTCTTGAATGTCAAATGAAATAAGTTTTGATTATTTTTCAAGTTTTCAAATTTCCAGGACATCAATTATATTTATATTTATATTTTATTTAGTAAGTAGAAAAATTTATAAGATGACAATACTCTTATATAAAGTGTGTACCAGGAGAAGACAAATTGATTTTTATTTCTGAGAATAGCAGGAATCATATTCCCTAAGTTTTAATTTCCATTATTTACAAAACTAAATGAAGTTACAATAAAAAATTATAAGAAATTATAAAAATTAAAAAAAAATGTGGATGGATAGGACCCGTCAATTTACTAGTCAATAATTAAGATTTTTATCTTTTCATTGGACCCCGTCAAAATAAGAAGAGAAAAAAGCACTCAAGGCTGACTCGTTTACACGTGGCGACAAAATGGACCGTGAACTCACCACACGATTGGGCCGTTGTCGACCACGTCAGCAACCTTGGATATTGGTCGATGGTTCACAGTAAGACCCTGCCTCTCTCCGCAGACAATGACAACCAACGACGCAATCTCAACCGTTCGATGTGGAGAGATGGAAAGAATAAAAAAAAAAATACAAAAAATAATAAACAAATAAATATCTCTACAGGCTATAAAATCAAAAGAAAATGAGTCTCTTCTTTCGATTGGGCTTGCTTCATTGTTGGGGAAGGAAGACGATCACGAAGTGAGAGTGAGTGAGTCACCGAGTTAGGGTTCCCAAACTCAACTCATTGAGTCAGCTTCACATTGTCACCACAATTTCTGTCTCCGAAATACCCTTTTCTTTTGTTTTGTTTTGTATTTAGGTGACACGAACAGAAGAACAGAATTTGGTTCTCTGTTTCACTAGACTTGATTTTGACCACCCAAAAAAAGGGTCTTGTTCCTCCACTATTTTTGACTCAGTTATTCTTTTCGGTTTTAATTTTTGAATTTTGTTTTTGCAAGAAAACAGAAAAAACAAATCGATGAAAATGATTGATTCTTTTGGAGCTCTGATAGTGAACTTTCTGGTTCATTTCTGGGGCTTTCCAAGAATGTTATATGTCTGAAGAGACAATTTTTGGCAGTTTTATGAAATTGGGTAGGCTGATTCTGAAGAAACTTTAAGGCTTTATTTCCCCCACTTTTATATCTCAGTTTTGAGAAATGGACCAGTGATTTTTGGATTAACCTTGTAATTTTTCTTTAGGAGTTTGGCCTACTTACATAATGAACTTGCTGAGTTGGTTTTGATATTTGAGGAAAAATTAAACCTTGAAAGATTTCACACCACCTGTTCATTTATGCCTTTTTCCCTTTTATTTCAAAGCTCAAGGCATTTATTGGTTTATTCATATTAAATGGCCTTGTTCTTTACTGGGTTGAATGAATTCATTTACGCCCCATTTTTTCTTTGGGTTTAATTGATCATTCCCTAGTACAGTGGTCACTGCTATAACTGGCCAGAACCACTTTCTACTCTTAGTTTCTTTTTGGCTTTTCCTGCATTCTTTCACATATCGTTGGAGCTTTGGCTTCAGAAAAGAAAAGAGAGCTTAACTTCAGCTTTGAATTGTTGCTATTGGAGTTTGAAAATCATGGCTTTCTCTTTGACCCGTTTCTCATGGTCCTTGTGGGGTGGTGGTGGGAAGAAGAAAGAGCCAGTTTTTTCTAATGGCTCTGCTGTGAATTCACCATCATCTTCTGAGATGATGAAGGAGACAAAAATGGCCCCACCATCTCAGAGGAAGGTTAGACGGAAGTGGCAGAGCAGGGAAGAGAGGAGGAAGGTTGATAGGGAGTACGATGATGATGTTGTTTTGGTGCCATCTGATGGTTGTTGTGGCTGCTTGTCAGGTTCTGAGTCTGATGAATCTGACTGGTCCATTGGGTGGTTGGAGCCTCTTGGCTCTGATTTTCAGAGTGGTGATGATGATAGTGACGATGATAATGGGTCAGATAATAGTTTTGCAGTGCTGGTTCCTTGCTATAGACATCGCCTCAAGGAGGTGGAAGCTTCAAATAACGTGCTTTTGGGTGCCATCCAGAATCTCTCCAATGAGTTTTCTTCTGGTAAGTTTTTTTTTTTTTTTATCATTATTTGATTGGGGAATAGAAGGGGAGAGTAAAAATTCGATGATGAGTTTGATATGTAAATTCATATATGAAGTTTATTCAAAGAAGACTTTACCTTATTTTTTATCTATCTTAGTTTAAGAATTTCACCCTAGATTAATAAACCAAAAAAAATCCCCTCATTTTAATAACCAAATCCCTTGAGGAGAATAGTCTTTGTGATTTTTGAATTGGTTTGGCCTTCTTGTTAATCGATTGTGATGAAGAAATATATGTCACTTTCATGTATGATTTATTTGGATTTGTGATTTCCTTCTTTATTTTTTTTGTAATATACATTTGATCTGTTATTGTCTGTTATGCTGATGCTTGGCCATGAGTGATTTACCGCTTAGTAAATAATAAATACCACGGTTTTAACGCTTACGTTACGCCAAATCCAAAGGCATAAGACGAAGTCTTCCCATTTTTCCTAGAACTGTTTTCGTCAATATATGATTGATCTAGAAGGCTTCATTTATATTATGTTGTTTATTTAGCAATTTTGGGGCAGAAATGTCTTTCTAACGTCTATTTATTTCACTTCCTATTTCTTTATTTATAATTTTTAGCAGTTGCATTTTTAAGCTAATTTTCTTTTTCTTTCTTTTGTTTCTTTGTTGTCTGTTTCTCTGAACTATGACGATGAGGTTCTCTGATTGTCTGTTTTATAGTTTCTACCTCTTTTCACTCTAATGAAAGTCCTATTTTATCCACAAAGATCTCAGGTTGAATGTTTACGAAGAAGCTTTTATGATGGAGGAAAACTTAGGTTCTTAAGTAATTTCACTAATTTGATTGAAGAAGGTCCTAAATTCCACATTGTATAAGCCACAGTCAAATGCAATGATTGCCGACTTTCCTTTTGGGATTGATCACCTTAATTAAATAAAAATTAATTTCACAGCCCGAATTGGTTCCAACCTTAGCATATATGGTCCTCAATAGCTTCGGATACTTCGTTTTGTTCTCAATGGTTTACATTCATTCACATTTCTCCACATGAAACTATGAATTTGCCTTATTATGAGTTGTTGCATTTGCTAGAATATTTGCATCACCATTTAAAGAGAAAGGCGCTATAAATATTTCATACAACTCAACAACTAATTTTTCCTATTCTGATTGAACATGCAGCTGGGAAGGATTACATGGAACAATGGATGGCTTCTCTTCAGAATTTTGGAGCATAGAAAGAAAACTACTACATCTTCTATGGCTGAACAATTTTAACAAATCACTGCTGGTAAGTTAATAAAGAGTAAAATAATAAGCGCTGGAGCCGCCCAATCTCGCAAGGCATGTTACTTCAGCCAACACCAGTAGAGAGGCTTGAATGCCTAATCTCTTAGTTGTAGATACCTTGTCTATATGTAGAAATGAAATATAGCAGTAGCAAAAATGTGATTTGAAAAAAAGAAGGTAGCAGAAAAGAGTTCCAGTTCTGCAGTCTGCCGGCATTTTTGAGCCCTAATGGAACTCTCTGATCTTTCTGTCTGACTCTATTATGAGGACAGGCCAATGTATATTCTTAGACATTCTATATTATTAAGAGTTCATCAATATTGGTATGAATTTGATGAACTTGTCCATATACTGCTTTTTGTATCCGGAGTTGGCACCTAAAGAAGTGGATTTTCTACTGTACTGATAATAATTTTGTTTGTTATTTCCTCCAAAATAAATATTGCAAACTGTTTTCAGTTTTTATTTCCTATTTTTATTATTTTTTTACAAAATTCTGAAACATGGAACACTGAAAATGAAAACGAAAACCATACATATACTTATTTTGCCTACCCTTTCCCTTTTCTGTTCACTGTAATTGTGTGAAATTCTTCTAGTAATTGTGTAAAATTCTTCTAGCAAAACTGTGGCATCTGATGTACTGGACCACATGAGGCTTTAGTGAGACCAAGGCTGTGATCTAGTGATCACATATAGATTGTTGGCACATTCCCGGCTGAAAGTGATTTGCAACTGAAGCTTCATTAGGTACTCACTATTGTCATGCCCCCAACAACAAAGAAAAAACAAACACCAAACAGTCTCATTCAGTTGGTGCCTAGTGGTTTGATTCTTTGGGAGTCTATCACATTTTTTGGTGCTTGTACACTTTGATAGGATGAAACACAGAAATGAACAGTAAAAAATAAATATCTTCCCCAAATGGATGGGATGAGAAAATGACACTTGGTTTATGTCCATTAGTTTCTGAGGAGATGCAGTTCAGTAATTTGGAATTGGATGGAGGGACAAAGGTAAAGTCTAAGGATTTAACTTTGGTAAAGAGAGGAGGTTCGTAGAGTGAAGAAGTGGAGGTGTGAGATTCTATTTCATACTCCTCAAATGATTTGGGTTCTAATGATTTTTTATTTACTTGTATTTGAAAGTAATCAAACAATAATCCTATGTTTGTTTTAGTAAAAAGTTTGGAGGAAAAACAATGAAGAGATAGAAAATGGAGTAGTTAATTAAGTATTTGTTTCTCGTTTGGTTCAATGAAAAAACAGGGAGGAAAAGAAATATTGGGTTGGCCCACGTCAAGTTTTCTTCCCTAATGAGCAAAGAAAATTGATAAGGAGAAAAGAAAACCTGTCAAATTACAATAACATTCTTCTAAACTTTGAACATGGCCAAAAATCGTCAAAGCTTCAAAATATATATCAAATTTATTTTATTCAAACAAATTATTTTAATGTTAATAAAGTAATATTTCATTAATAATATTACAAAATCATTACGAAACAACATATCTATTGTGCATAACAATTAAGACGTATATGTCATTTTATTTGAGTATAATTTATTTAATTTATATTTTAATATAAATATATTTTTTTAATTTTCTCTTCATTTGAATTTCCAAGCACATAAAGAGGAAATGGACATTTTTATCGTCCAAACAAACCATAAATATAATTTTTATTGAGATGTTTTTTTTGTATTAATGAAAACTTAATCTCTTTTTGGTTGCGGAGAAAACGGGGTGGATGACCCAAAGCAATGCAACTAACTAGATAGCACACTATACACAGTACAGAAACTAATGCCTCGGCCTCCAGAGTGGAAAACAAAGCACAGTTGAAAATGTGAGCACCACCATCCCCACTTGACTCGCAAAGCATGGGAAGATTATTGACTATTGACTATTGATGTTGGAAACCTTAGCATGAGCTCTATCATTTGTACTTATTATTTATAGGATATCGTATCAACTCATACTATATTTATCATTAAATAAGATGTAAACTCTATTTAAGTAGGATCCACACCCCATCCAATAGTAAATAAAATATGAGTCAACAAGGTGTTCCACATACAATGAGTATTAAATAACATTGACATTTTACGTGTGGCCAACACATACCCCTCACACAACCTTATTTTCAACACTTCAATTGTAAGAATATGACCATATCACACTGAAGACTTTATCGATCTAAACATAACTGTTGAGGGGACAATGGAAACAGAAACTTTATCGATCTAAACATAACTGTTGGGGGGACAATGGAAACAGAAACTGTAAGTACAAAGGAAAAGAAAGAATGCTTTCAGATTTTTATTATTAATGTACGAGATTATTTGAGAATTCAGAGGCAATAGTTTTTTGTTTTTCTAGTTGGTCAAGCTATCATCCCATAACTCCGGGGAAAACAAAGAATTATAACGAATTGAAACTCATAAAGGTAATACTGTGTGTTCAAACTCCACTACTCATGCGACTATACAAATTTGAAAAAATCATACTTGTTTATAGCTTCTTCTTAGGTGTCTATCAACATTGGGGATTGTTTTTCTACATTGATTAACAAAGAATAAAGTGGCTTTAATGATAAGCGAAAATAATGTTATTATAAATTCCTAGTTATATGCATGAATCGCTCGCTCATTTATATATGAATTCCCAACCAATAATAATATCTTTATCACTTATTATTGTAGTCTCTCTGATTCTCCATTAATTGATTTAAAATCTCATATACAAATAATATAACTCTGTAAATTTAAGTACAAAAGGATTTGGTTGTACTTGCTCTGCTTTTTCTCCAATTGTTTTATTGTTCATTGGACTCCGACCACCAAGTTTGAAGGAATTTTGAGCTGTAAGAAAAAATAAATAAAAAAAAGGAAAGCAAACGTAAAGACAATATAATGTAAAAGGAAAAATATATAATTTTTTTTCCTTTTTTTATCTGGATTTAAAGATGAAGATAAAAAGTAGCTGTTGGTCGAATAGCTTTACTCATATGATTAGATGAGCTGAGTATTTTAGCCATTGGTGCTTATAATTTGGTTGCAATCTTTTATGTGAGATACAGTTTTAAGAAAATAAATTGTACTATTGTCGTCAACTTTTTTTTTTTTTTTTAAAGTCTAAGAACAATCGTTAAATTCAATAAACTATCTTAAGAGCAAAGTTAAAGGTTTGAGTCACTCGACTAACACAAATGAATGTAGCAGGTGAGGTTGTTAGCTTTACTTGATGGTGACTAGATGTCACTTTTGATTTGGGTTAAGCTAAGAACAGTAAACGAAGAACCAACCAAAAATAGATTATATAAAACGTACTCTTATCTTCTGTTATTTATAAATAGAGCCGGATATCGTGAATATTAAAAAAAAAAAAAGGAATTTTATAGTATAAGCGACCAACATTATTTTTGGAAGAAGCCGCAAATTTTATAAAAATATAGGTTTTGGTTAGAGCTTATTATCTTTAATTATATTATTATTTATACATTTTAATTTTTTTCTAACCAATTCACGGTAATGGTAATGGTACTCTAAACAATTATTCAAAAGCTCTTCAACTATGAATAATAATCAAGACAGATATATCAAATCTTTCATAATATCACAAATGAACTAAGTAATATACCACAAAAGTGGACCGGATAATGAGTCTATGAGTCATTCTATTATATATACTATTGACTTAGTCTAAATTTAACCAATGTAAGACTTCAAACTCACATTTGAATCTAACAAAGAATTCTCTTGTATTAAAATTTTGGTTAAATGCATTTTACCCCTGAACTTTAGGTCATGTGCAATTTATCTCTTGACTTTTCAAAATGTGCAACTCGACCCCTTAAACTTTTTAAATTGTGCAAAAAAACCCTTATTGTTCAAAATGTGCAAAAAATCCCCTTGAACTTTTCAAATTGGGTAAAAAACCCCGGTCTCGGGTTGCACACACTAAAAAAGTCAGGGAGGTTAATTGCACATATTATTCAATAATAAGGTATCGGGTTGCACAAATTAGAAACTTAAGGGGGGTTAAGTGTACATAATCTTATCTTTATAGTTAGCAAAATTATACTAATGGGTGTTTTGCACAGTTTCGAAAGTTCAGGGGGTCGCAATATATATTTTGAGAAGTTAGGGGGTAAATTGCACATGATCTAAAATTCAGGGGGTAAAATGTATTTATCCCTTAAAATTTTAATAAACTAAGTTTAAGAGTGTGTTGTGCAAATTTATTTCACAAAAATAATCGTAAATTTTAATTCTTGAACATGGATATTTAGTCAAACAAAATTTAAAGAAACAATAACTTCTAAATTTTTTAAAGAAACAGAAAAGAATAACTTACAAAATAATCGATTGAATTGGCTTTAAGCATAGCCAGAAGAAGTGATCATGGGGAAGTGCCACGTGGACGTGGATCATTGGCTATGGTTGTAGTAAAAGGAGGGTTGGGACATCAACTTCGGGCGAGGAATGCTCTCTTCCATGATCTCATAATCAGAACTTAGTTCCAACCCGACTTCTTTGTCACCTTAAGCCTGTTTCTCTATGCCGAACCAATCTTTTTTTTTTTTTTTGCCCCTTCTTTTTTCTATTGTCTTGGTCTTGTCATGAAGAAACAGAGACAGAGAGAGAGTAGAAAGAGATTCAACGTTTGCATGCTTTAAATTCTCATTTTTATGATCCCAATATCAAAAACGATAAGGTGAAATTAAAGGGATATATCTATACATTTATATAACAAGAGGTAGAAGTAGAAGAAGAGGAGGAAATAGCCAACATGTTGCACAGAGCGGCAAGCAATGCCTATTCATGGTGGTGGGCCAGCCACATCAGAACAAAGCAATCAAAATGGATGGAGCAGAACCTCCAAGGTAAGCTTTTCTTATGTTCTTTCTCCTATATATTCTAACAAAAGGATGGCTTTAACTTTTATCTTCTTTAATTGCCTGGTTTGATCTTGGTATTGGATTATTATGTGCTACATAGTTTGAGCATGGAATTTTATTGCAACATGTTCACATGACAAAAATGCAAATGACTTGTTCTGTTTTCAGTTTTCAACAATAAATAAGATAACAAGCGTTAGATGATCAATTGATCAATTTCTGAATTAAATCTTCAAATTATGTTTGCCTTGCATGCAAACGGAATGGTGTATATTTGACTGCAATATAAAGATTCACTTGTGCAAGAGTGAAGCTAGGATTAAAATTAAAATAGCTTCACCAAATGGCAATAGTCTCCATGCCATTTCATGATCAACACAACACAACCCTCTTATATTGGCCTGTCACATGTGACTTATCCATTTACCTGTCAAACTGAAATATGTAAGAATAAATGCAGATATGGAAGAAAAAGTGCAAGATGTTTTGAAGCTCCTAGAAGAAGAGGGAGACTCCTTTGCCAAGAGAGCAGAAATGTACTACAAAAGGAGACCAGAGCTGATAAGCTTTGTGGAAGAATCATTCCGTGCTTACCGATCTTTAGCTGATCGGTATGATCACCTATCAACAGAGTTGCAAAATGCCAACAACACCATTGCTTCTGTCTGTCCAGATCAAGTCCCATATATGGATGACGACGATGATGATGGATCGCCAAGACCCCCAAGAAAGATACCAGAAGGGTTTGAACCCAATATTCCAAAGCCTCCACTCAAAGATTTAAAGAGTGTCATAACAACAGCCACGAAGAAACTCAATCATAAGAAGATAGCTCCCAAAGCTCCAGCTCATAAAGCTCCTAAATCTGGTTTGAGTAGAAAGGAGGCACTTGAAGAGGTTGACAAGCTCCAGAAACAGATCCTGGCATTACAAACTGTGAAAGAATTTGTGAAAAGCACCTATGATAGTGCCCTTGCCAGGTACTGGGAGACTGAGGAGCAGATCAAGGAACTTCAAGAGAAAGTTTCCAACTTGCAAGATGAAGTTGGTGAAGGTATTGTTATTAATGATGAGGAAGCTCGCCGTTTGATGGCAGATGCAGCTCTCAAATCATGCCAAGAGACATTGTTACAGTTGCAAGAGAAACAGATTGCATCACAAAATGAAACCACAATTGAGTCAAAAAGGGTAATGGAAGTCAAGGCAAAGTTAATGTCTCTCATGGATCAGTGCCATTATGACCAAACCAATCCCATACAGCCAAGGGCCAAAGAAGATGTAAAAGAAGTAGTAGGAGCAAAGGACTTGGGTGAAGATGAGCACAAAATGACTAAACAGAGACAGGAGTTGCAGTCATTACAGGAGAAGATTAAAGAACACTTTGAGGCTGGCTCTCATTCACCTCTCACCGTGACAGAAATGGCAGAGAAGATTGATGAGCTTGTGAACAAAGTGATCAGCTTAGAAACTGCGGTTTCAGCACAGACGGCTCTGGTGAAGAGATTGAAAACAGAAACTCATGAACTTAATTCCCTGGTTCAAACTCTAGAAAGTGACAAGGAAAGTTTGATAGATGACAAAGTTAAATTGAACAAGCAACTGAGAGAAATGGAAGAAAAGCTGCATGGGGTACAGGATCTAAACCAAATTGTTGAAGACCAGAATAGCAACCTCCAAACTCATTTCACTGAAGCACGATGTAACCTTGATCATCTCTCAGAGAAAGTCCAAAACGTGACGCCTGATGAGGAGGATGAAGTTGAGGAAAGGTTTTCATCAGTTGAAGCTGATGCAATGTCAGATAACAAGCCTAAGTCCGATACGGAGCTTCAGGTTGCTGGTGTGGTCAAAGCTGATGAAATGTCAGATAACAAGCCTAAGGTCACTGGTTCATCAGAAAATTATGTGAAGACAGATGATGAACTCAAGATCTCTAGTTCATTGAAAAATGAAGTCACGGCCACTGATACACTACACATGGAAGAGGCAACCCGGGTGGAAAACAAACCTCCATTAGAGTTGCAAGCACAAGGGAACACTCTAGATTCTAGTAATAGTGATATCATAAGATCAACATTTGCTCTGAGTACTACTGCTGCATCTGTGGAACTATTAGGAAATGACCCTGATTGGCGGCAATTGTTCACGAATGGAATGGAGGACAGAGAAAAGGCTTTGCTGGCAGAGTATACCGATACTCTTCGGAATTACAAAAATGTGAAGAATAAACTCACCGAAGTAGAGAAGAAAACCCAAGACGCACTCTTTGATTCATCTTTGCAGCTTAAAGAACTGAAGAGCGCAAATGCCTTGAAAGATGAAGAGATTAGACTCTTACGTCAGAAACTAGGCCTCCTGCAGAAAAGCTTAGAAGGAAAGGAGGATATGGGAGAGTTCGCTTCAGTACAGCCACCAGAAAATCATGAAATTGTGGAAGTTTTGAAAATTGAAGAACCTGAATCTACATCAGCCGTTGAAGAGAAGTTCCGGAGTAGCATTGATCAACTTCTAGAGGAGAACTTAGATTTCTGGTTAAGATTCTGCACCTCTTTCACTGAGATACAGAAATATGAAAGTACAATCAAGGATTTGCTGATTGAGGAATCAAAAATTGAGGAAAGATGGAAAGCTTCAGAGGGCAGTAGCAGCACAAAGTATTCTTTGAAATCAGATGCAAGACCACTTTACAAACACCTTGCAGAGATCCAAAATGAGCTAACACACTGGTTGGAAAACAGTGCACTGCTGAAAGAAGAACTTCAACGCAGATTCACATCCTTGTGCGACATCCAAGAAGAGATAACAGCAGCATTGAACGCCAGTGCTGAAGACTATGACTTCAAGTTCACGAGCTATCAAGCAGCCAAGTTTCAAGGTGAAATATTAAACATGAAGCAAGAGAACAACCAGGTTGCTGATGAACTTCAAGCAGGTCTAGATCTTGTAACAACACTCCAAGTTGATATTGCGAAGGCTCTTGCAAAGCTGAATGACAAATTTGGGCTCTCAAATTCAAAGAGAGTCCAGACAAGATCTTCAGAGACAAAGAACCGGGTTCCTCTGAGGTCATTTATCTTTGGTGTCAAACCAAAGAAAGAAAAACAATCAATCTTCTCCAGCATGACCCCAGGAATGCATAGAAAATACCGTGCTTTAAAAGGACATCGCTATGTGTAAAAATACTTGCACTGCATTTCTTCAATTTCTAACCTCTTCAAAATTCTTTGAATGGTTAAATTAGATAGTGTGTTGAGAAATCAGATTGCCTTTTTATTTGAAGAGAACAGATTCATTTTGTGCTTAGTCTATAAACTGGCAGAAGTATGACCAAATGTAGGCTTCAGTTGCCCTTGGTATTCTGTGCCTTATGTCAGCATATATCAATGATTACATTTTCTGTTAGAAATGTCTTCTAAACACCAAACTTTTGTGAATCAAGCTCTTCACTTGATCCGGTAGGTTATTAATTACTCGCTTGGCTTGAGTTTCGCTCAGGCCAGTTCTTCGGTGCACCACATTAACTATGGTGTGTGATACACTGTTTAAAATTAAATTGTTAAATCATCAAACTTGTTAGTAAGTCTTCATATTGGAGATGTTCCAAGGGCCAAAGAGAAAGATTTGAGTGATGGGTTTGGTAAGTGAAGAAGCGTGACTCGGGTTAGAATTTGCAGTGGCAGTTGAGCTAGAATTGGTGCTTTAGAAAGAATGTTTTGGACGATGAAAACTATGTGTATTACAATGATCATGTTCAAATACAGTTAACAAAAGCATTGATTGTTCCAGAAAAGAAAGTGAAAGTATATGTTTCAAAGTTTGAACAAAAGACAAAATTAGCTGCCGGACTTGTCACGAACTCCAGTCTTTTCAATGTATGGTCACGTTGACAGGTTAAATTGACATTACGTGGAAAAGATGAAAAAGAGAAAAGAGTGAAATTGGCTTCGAATGATACATTGATACTCTTATTTATACAAATATTTTATGTCAAGGACGAGGGGGAAAAAAAAAATAGTACAAGGCCAGTCCAATAACGTTCTCCACATAAGAAGACTTTTAAGAAAATATTAACAAAGTTAACATACGAATACTTAACGCTCTTTTTAGTTAATCGAACAAAACCTCTGATGCTATCTTGGCTCCCCTTCCCTTGGCGATGTAAAGGCCAATGTGATGCATCAGCTCCTGCAGCAACAAAAAATTAAAAAATCAAAAAAATGAAACACTAATAGAAATAGAAACATTAAGAAAAAGTCATTTTGATTGTTTATTTTGTTAAAAAAATAAAGATCAACATAATGATTACTTGCAATTGCAATTTGGTCACAGACCATGTTTGTGCTGCCCAATTTTATTCACTAGCACTATTCCATCTGGTGGTACTACGGGGATGAGCACAGATTTTATTTGTTTACCAATAGGCATACAGCAGATGGGTCATAAAGCAACCACAAAATTTTCTGAAGGAAAACATCCTATCTATCATGCATGAATACTTCAAAATACTCGAATGGATATGTATTATATGAGATACTTTACCGATACTTTTAAATACTCCTAGTTATATTCTATATGTTTTTAATTTGATTTATGTCATATCTCTATATTGTACTCGTGTTATACTGTAAACTCCTACGGTGTCTATCAACATAGCATCCTATCGATAGAAAGTCAAAAGTGAAAACGTATTCATAGTAACAGAAAACCTCTTAAAGCGTGGTTGAAACATATATCTCAAAATCCTTTCAGCCTCATATGTCTATTCCCGCACTCTATGAAAGTAGTCCAGATACAAATAGTAAAATAGATAAGTAGGTTTAAACTTATCCAGATGCAACACAAGTGTCAGCAGAAACAAGGTCTGGAGAAAGTACCTGCGGATGGGATATCACTTCCTTGTTAGTTCTGGCCACATGTACTGGAATATCATAAGTAGCACAAGCTTGGGAATACACAATCACATTCTCCAGAGGAGAAAGGAAACGCCGATTCCTTGCAGCTGTAGCTGAACTGACAAAATCCAGCACACATATATCCGTGCATATCCCAACAACCAACACCTGTGACATGAGAAAGCCAGAGCCTCAGATGATTGAACAAAAACACCTGAATTAAATAAAATTAATAACTATCCTGAAAAAGTCTTAGGATTCCAAAAATGATTCAAACAACTATAAACATTGAACAAAGGTATATAGGTTTTTTTAGGATCCATATCAACAAAATCAACAACTATGTTTGTTCCATTGGGTGAAGTCATTTACTTGAATAAGAGGACACCATAGTGAGGAGACATATAGGTACCCAAAAAAAATTGATACAGAAACGGAGCACATGATCTTACACTATCAATGAACTATATGATGTCACCAGTTTTAAAACTACTAGAAGTTTATACTGCAATACACGGCACTATCTTATTTGATAAATATAACATCGCACTTGCTTGCTTACTCATGCTGTGAAAAAATTTACAGAAACAGTATGAGAGAATCAAATTCAAATTCTATAGGAAATGCTTACCTGTTTTATCTGATTATTTTTCACCCAATCAACGAAGACATTAGAGCCGTCTTTCTCAATTGAACCAACGAAACCATCAATGCAATCTTTGCACCTGAGTGTTACATTTGGTTCATTTTCCAACCACAGGAGCTCTGCAAATCAGAGGAACCAAACCATATTGACTCTGGACAACCAAACCAACAAGCATATATCTTCAACAAGAAGTAATAATTTCATGACTAAATACCCATTCTGGTCCGTCAGGATTTAAAATCCCCCTATTAGTCCCTCACCATTCAAAAGAGGGGACAAATTGATCTTTTCGTACAAGTCTGTAGAGTTTTTTTTAAACTGTACGGACCTGTACAGAAGGACCAGTTTTTTCCAATTTTTTAATGGTGAGGAACCAATTTGTCATTGGGGAATTAGTCCAATTTCATTGAGATCAAGCCATACTACAGCAACAACAATAACAACAAAACAACAACAACATTATAAAACAAATTACCAGGAACCAATTTTGATTCATCTGTTCCTGCAATACAGTGAGGAGGATAGGGAGGCTCGGGAATGTCAGGGTGATGGGAATCAAGGAAAGCAAAAATAGGCCAATTCTTCTCACGGAAGACTTTGGAAAGCCTCACTACTTCATCCACCATGCTAGAAATCTGCTTATCCGGTTGCCTTGGGGCCTATACAACATCAAAATTTGATGAAGGGTCATTTATAAAAAGGGGATTTTGCCAACTGGGTAATAGTAAAAATTGTAAAAACATCACCATGAACAAAGACAAAACCCATAAATATCAACAAACTATTAACAATATAAAAATCAGACCACAAAATGCCAAGGAAACAGACAAAGGGTGGATCAGAAACAAATTATAGCTTGTGATGTTCCAACTCTTAAGGAAAAGAAAAGCAGCAACGAGAGAGATGAATCACCAAATTGCCAGCTCCAGCGGTGCAGAAGCCATTGACAACGTCAACGAGGACGAGGCCAGTTTTGATGTCGGGGGACAAACGCAGAGGTTGTTGTTCGACGGGGAGTTCCTCTCTCAAAAGGTCAATCGTCTGAGAAGCCATTATTGTTTTGATTTGAGGAAAAGCTTGTTGTTGTTGGAAATTAAATATGAGAAAGAAGAACGGAACCTGGACGTGGGAATGGGGAAGAGTACCTATTGGTTTTTGGCGAAGCAACATTCAAACTTTTACCACGTGAGCATGTTGAACGAAAAGAAATAAAAGAAGAAAAGGACAAAAAAAAAAAAGAAGAACCAGGTGGATGTTGACCTGTGATTTGTTGTAAATTTTTAATTGACCATAAAATTAGAAATGTGCATATATATATATATATATAGTTTTACTATTTTAACACATATCTTTCCCAAATATTTAAATGCTCTACTCACAAATAATATGGATCTCACTACTTTCTTTTTCTTTTAATTTATTCTCTCTCACTATCACTCCTTTTGTATCATATGGGATCCATATATTTGTCTTTACTCATATAGGTGTTAAAATAGAATTATGTTATCTATATAACAAAGTTATGATACAATTAGCTCTTTTATTTTCAACTATGTTTGGATTGATAATAAGTAATGGAATGGAGTAAAGTGAAATTAAAGTACCATAATTATTTTCCTTTATCATTTAATTTTTTTTTATAAAATTATTTGAATATTTTAATAATGAAATGGAGTAATATTCCACTCCATTAATTGAATATGTTAATGAAATAAAATATAGTTATTGTAATTATAATTTTTTTATTTCAATAATATCCTAGAATAGAAAAATATTATTAATAGGGATAGAGTAATAATTTTATTAAATTTAATAATTACTCAGTCCATATCATTTCATCTCATTCTATCCAATTTGAAGGAATGAAAAAAAAGGAATACGAGATTAGACAGAATAGACTCCATTCATTTCCTCTCCAGTCTATCAAACTAAAATGCATGATAAGATTTTGTAAAGTTTTGTATATATTACTCTTAATCATTAATCATTACCATAATAAAAAAAAAAGAAGAAGAAGAAGCATTAATCATTATTTATGAGTTTAATTTTAATATACCAAACATGTAAAATATTTGTATGCCATAATATAATTAAATCCTTTTATTATTATGGTCTTTTGAGTAATTGATATTAGAGCCATCAATCATATTTACTAGTATCATAATATTAAATTATAGTACAATATATACAGCATAAATACATTAAAATTAAATAATATTGATATGTATTAAATAATATTGATATGTACTAATACTATTTCAAAAAAGAACGATAACTTTGTTTTCTATTATTCGTCCTTTGATCAAGTCCAAAGGAATCTGATGGATACGTGATAAGTTAGATATATACTTGGAGACTAAAGCATAAAAACTCCTCTAAATAGACAACAGAGAATTGGATATCATCTATTTATACAACAACAGTAATATGATATATTAAACAATGTGATAATCCTTTTTATATTTTCCTGACTCTGCAATGCTCAAATCCATGCAATTTTTTTTTTCTTTATAAATATCAACCGTAAATGGAAGTCAAACAAATAGGTGAGAAACGCAATGAAAATTAGAAGAATATATGCATATTGTACTCATTGATATTCTACCCTAATTCATTGTCACTCAATATTATCGCCTTTAGTATATATGCTGCGCTTCCATCGGCCTACACTCCATGTTACCATAGCCCTCCTGCTTTTAACCCGTCACCACCGGTCTGTCCTATCTACTATCCTGCCCTGTAGTTGAACCCATGACTGAACTTCTTGTAAAATCCTCTTGATTTTTTTTTTCTTTCAATTTGATTTTGCGCTTTTTGAAAAAATTTGCATTTTACCATTTGAATTATAGGCTATACTCACATCACCCCCAAACTTTTTTAAATGATACATATTGATTATTAAATTTTTCTTAATGCCTAATCCTTCTATTGTGTATTTCAACCACTTTTAAGTATATCATACCTCTTTGAATGCCTCCTAACCTAAAAATAATGTATAACTTGATACTATAAACTTTTTGGAATGCATTAGTTAATAGAAGTGTCGATCCGCACAATTAGGAAATATTACACCCGAACTGCATGTTTTGAAAATTATAGAGATAAAGTGTATATAATATATAGTTCAAGAGACGGCAGAAGAGATAACTAGGTTAGTAGTTTGGAGACAATAAGTTAAAAACTGAAAGCTAAATAATTGAAGAGTTTAATTTTTATGCACTACCATTATTAAGTCATGTATTACCATATCAACAAAAGTGATTACGTGCATTCTTAAAAAAATTATACAAATGAGATGATCCAATTAAATGTAGTATAATAAAAGTTTTATAATACCAGTAAATAGAAATCATGCTCATAATTGATTGTGGTGACATTTATCGAACACATCCAGAGATTCTTCATCCTCCGAGAGGGAGGAAGGAATGACTTCCACTGGAGAAGAAAAGAACGACTCCTTTATACGTCTCTCATCAACTTATTATTGGTATACAAGATTATATTCACGCGGAGGAAAAACTCAAATTCATTTCCCTCCCGCTGAATATAAGAAATTTCTTTAATAAATAACAACCAACACAATATCAAAGTACATTTGGTTGTGTCGCTTAAGCAGTTTAACAATTTTATGATGTTGTCGCAGGTTGTGCCTGCAGGGTTAGCAAGTAGCGCTTACTAATGTGGGTACGTCGTTTGTTGGTGTTTGTGCTATCTATCTATGTCCATAGCTAATGTGTAGTTTCTTGTTACAACTATGTTTAGGAGCTGAATTCATGTAGAGTTTAGCTAGTTTAGTTATTGTGTAACCTTGATGAATTGTTGTATGCTTTGATGCAAAATGTTTTAGTATCTCTTTCTTTTATCGTCGGCTTGGGGATTAAAACCCGCTTCTTGGCTTCCCAGGGTTGAATATCAGAATATGGAATCCCGTAGTTCAATCTGTTAGAAAATGACCATGTTATTTTATTGATTCTTTTAAATGATCATGAAATTATAAATGTGTACATAGCAAAGATACTATTGGTTGGTTTTCCTAATTATATCTCTGGACACCTACCTAAGGTTAAAAAAATAATGATTGGTGTACAACAAGTTATACAACAAAGTTACAACACCACTTACAAACTTGTTTTGTCTTTTAGTATATTAATACTCTCTCTCACTAAAAAAAAAAAGTTTGTGAATGGTACAATTTTGTTGTGCATCTAATACTACTCAAGCTTAAAAACAAAAAAAGAAAAAAGAAAGAAGAAAAGAAAATATGGGGTAAGTATTTAGGCAAGCAGATTTTATTTGAAAAACGAAATTAAGAGATTATTTTGTTGATTTAAACAACTCATCAAGAGTTGATTCTATTTTTTATTTTTGTTGTTTTGCAAGAACAACTTTTTTTTAATTAAATAAGCTATATTTAAAATTTGTTGGAATATATTATTCTGAAGAGTCAGCCTACCAAAAGAAATGTCAATAATAATGTTAATTTCACAAATAGTTTATCAATAATTTTTTTTGGTGGTTGAATTAATAAAATTATATTTGATAGAAAACTAAAAATTGACAAAAATGTGTAAAGTTTTATAGACAATAGAGTAAACTCTCAAACTCATATCTGATAATATATATATATATATATATAACTTGTTTTTGAAAAATAAAAATCCTCAACACGTAGTTCTTAAGAATTATAAATGCAGATCAAATTAATTATTTTCAGATAAATCTATTAGTTCTTGAGAAATATCTTTCATATAATATACTAATCTTTAAAAATGGCTGAGTTAATCTAGCTTTTAAATTCTCAAGAACAACATGAAGGATTTTCATATTTTGTGGACGAATTTGTTTGATAATAAATTCGTCGTCGTTTACCATTACTCTTAACCATCAATAACCATTATTCATGAATATTCTTTCAAAAGAGACAATGACTTGTTTTTTTATTGTCCTTTGATCAAGTCCAGGGAATCTGATGGATATAGCTGAAGTTAGATATTTAATTTGGATTAGAGCATTTAAAACATTTTCTAAATAGACTCGGGAGAATTGGATGTCTATTTATACAACTAGAGTAATATGTTACATGATATATTTAACAATAACCCTTTTCATATGTTTCCCATTATCCCATACCACCACAAAGAAATCTGCCATCTTCAAATTCATGCATTTCTTTATAAATATCACCGGTAAATGGAGATTAAGCAAACAAAGTGAGAAGACACAATGAAAAATTAGATGACTAGTGCATTTGTACTCGTTAATCATTTGTACTCAATATTATTCTTTTGTATCCAAAGCTATCCTTTAATTGGCATATTGTACAACTTATATAATATGCCAAACAGGCCCTTAGTTTTCAAGAACTTATGATTAATGAAAGAATACTTGTTCAAGACAAGGATTGAAACATCATGTCTTCAAGAATATCATGTTGAACAATTTGATCTTCCAAGACAATAAACTTCACTTGTGAAACGTTAAGAATTGAAATGTATGATAAATTATTTTTCTATTAATAAAATGACACAATACATTTTAACATTGACATGTCACATGAATTGATTCATTAATATTCAAATGGCGTCTTTGTAGAAGGATTCAAGAAATCACTTTTCTTACATCATGTTGTTCTAAATTTTTGGGGAAAAGGTAACATCTGAAAGAATTTCGTATTATTGAAGGTGTGTGAGTGTGATTTCCATGTATAACATGTGCCACATCATTGGATTAACAAGCTAAGTTTGTCATCCCATTAAGGCTTAATGGATAAATTTTATAGGATCTAACTTGTCATATGTATCAATTGTTTGGATACTTAAAAAATAAGCAAAATTAAATAGAAAATAATGAAATAAATTCTATTATTTTTTATTATCCTCCTTCCACTTAATTTAAGTGAAATGGGATAAAATCTCATACTTTTCTATTTTGTTATTTATAAAATTATGATCATTTCGCCATTGCTAAAATATCAAAATAATAGAAAACTATGGCAATCCACCACTTCCTTCCGCTCCATTTTATATTTGCACATTCTATGTTGCAGTCCCCTCCATTCCTCTTCTTGCCTTCTCGACGTACCCGTAATTTTTTATTCTTTCATCATCGACAAAACGACGAAGTTTCATCGTCCGAAAAGTACGACCAACGATCAACCTCTTGCAAGGGCTGCACAAAACACATTATAGTTGCTCTCTGCCTCTGCCTCTGCCTCTGTGTCTGATCATCATCATCATCAACGTACCACAACCAAACGCGTAGGTTTCGTGCGTCAAAGTCAAACCCTCAATTCCCAAATCTCGACCCACATCATGTGTTACGGGCACCACCGATCCTTATCCAGAGACAGCCTCCTCAACCCGCCGCCGCCGTCGCGCCGCTTCAGGGTCACCGACAACGCATCGGCGGTGGAGGATCTCCGCGATCGGCTGGCGGAGACGGAGGCTCGGCTCGCACGTGCCAGGGCCCGCGAAGCCGAGCTGAGCCGGCAGCTGGAGCAGATGAAGAAGTTCGTGTCGGTCATGGAGATCCTCGAGAACTACCTCAAGCGCAGATTCCGTGAGCAACAGGAACACCTTGCTCGCCTTTTGTCTTCTTCTCCGACGACCCCTTCCGCCTTCTAAGAACAAACCCTAAAACGTTCCCATGTCTATATCATGTCACAAAATGAAGTGCCTTTTTTTTTCGTTTAATTTTTTTTTTGAAAGAAAAAAATTTGCCATATAAATGATTGTTGTAATGTTGATGATTAAGGACGCTCGATGTATTGTCAATCTCTTGCTGCTTTGCATTTCGTTTTTGAACTTCATTGGAGTTTGTCGTCTAGGAGTTAACAAAATTGACGAATTTTTTGTCCTGAATAGAAATTAGTTGGGTTTAGTTTAGGGGAAATTATTATTAGTTTTTGTTAGACTCTGAGCTGCAATTGCAAAGTTTGCAATTCGTCTAGTGTAAGGTTTCAACAGAGCTTAGCAATTTTATGATGCTGTTGGCTTGTTGCGGGTTGTGCCTGGTTTAGCAAGTAGCTTGTACTGTGGGTAGTTGGAGTTTGTTCTATGTGCATAACTAACGTGTTGTTTCTTTGTTACACTAGGTTAGGAGCTGAATTCACGTAAAGTTTAGCTAGTTTAGTTATTGTGTGACCTTGATGAATTGTCGTATGCTTTGATGCAATGTTTATCAGTTTTGGCTTTGTTATTACCTGAATGCTGCATCTGTTAGAAAAATGGAAAGAAACGATGGGGAAAGGAAGGGTGGAAAAAGTATTGGTAGTTTAGTAGTTCAGTCTTTTTATTATGTATGTATCTGTCAAGTGGCTCTAGTGCTGCACAAATACTACTGTACCAGTATAGCAGGGAGAAACGAGTAACCGGAACTCTTTAGGGTTGTTTGCTTCCGGTTTTCAATTTTCATTTTTAGTTTTTTAGAATTTGTGAAGGAAAAACTGAAAATTCTGAAAATTACACATTTCAGTTTTCAATTTTTTCAGTTTTTCCTTTATAAATTCTAGAAAATTGAAAACTAGAAACTGAAAACAAACGTCCATAAGCCTCTTCAACTCTTGGAAACTTTTTGCAACAAAAGAAATCAGTCTGGACATATGTTCAGTGTCCAAGTTTATATTTTCTGTTTTAGAGTTTTGTTATTCCTTTGGCTGGAAACTTGCATTAATGTTTTGAATTGCTTTCTCATCTTGGATTTGCTTTGCTTGCCATTTTGAGGATATGAAAAATTTATAGCCTGATCTAAACGGCACATGTATGCCCCCTTTGCATTATTGTCCTTTCCCTTCTACCAAGTTGAAGTAAATTGTTACCCAACCTTTTGGCTTTTGTTTATCATCTCCATTTTCTCTCCTTCCATTGTTGGAAGGCCTTGCTGTGACGTTTAATATGTCTATTGTGCTGGAGGAGATGGCCTGGCATATAAGAAATTAAGAATACCATAATACGGAAAAAAGATGGTATATATTCTACCATTGTGAAGTGTTTTGGAAAACTTACTTGGATTGCTTTGAGTTACTTTGATAATATGTGAGGGCATGTATTATTTAATTGGATATGTAATAATATTATAGTCTTCAGTTTTTGATGAGCCTTACAAATGGCAATATATCGATATCTTATAAATATATAGAAATATTATAAAAATATTGGTTAATATTGTGTCACGTATATGATTTATTATAAACTCGAGTGATTTATTATAAACTCGAGTTGATAATAATATTTTCCTAATTGGATATAGTTGAAATTGAGAACCAGAGTTAAACTAGACATTAGTCTTATATATAATGCTTTTTCCATGAGAAATATTATTTATATTTACAACTTGTAGGATATCGACACATTTTCACATATTATTGGATTATGTATGGACCTCATTTAGTTTTGGTCCTATATTTCATTCAATGATATGTGAAAGTATATTGACATGATGTTCCATATGTTTTGAGTCCAAATAACATTACTCTTTTTTCCAATAATAGGAGGTAAGGATCGATGATTTTAATGGTTAAACACACCACGGATGCTTCTGTCATTAGTTGCTGTTTGCAGCAGACCACAATGACTAGCCAAGGGTTACTGAGCTGGACTAGAAGCATAAACAAATTGTGATCCCTGAGTGAACTCTGGGACGACATGGACTACTAGACTTGAATATAGGCTTAAGTCTGTCCAGCTGTGGACCTCTGGATCTGCCCAGAAAAGCCTGACAAAACTCTGTAAAATGAAGCCTTAATCCTGGTCTGCAACCTGTGCTGCAGAGTGCAAGTGTTTCTGGTGCTGGTGGTTTTTGTGTGGAAATGAGTGTGCATCATCATGACATTATCATTATCCTGCGCGTAGAATAATGAACACAAGTTCTGCCTACCTTGTTTACGGCTGTTTGTGCCGTGAGTCACTTCTTATTTGGTGCTTGCTTTTCGTAGGCCGGTAAAATAATGAAAAGTAGCACCACCCAACCTTACGCTACGCAGTAGCACATCATTATTAATCAATTGTTAAGGTGAATTAATAATTCATTTACAAATAGTTAACAAGAAATAAATAGAAAATTATTTTTTTAACTATATTAACTTTATATCACATTTGTTGGATGCATTAAAACTTGTTAAGGTAGCTTAGAATCCTCATCAGTGTGCTTATCTTGGTATTATGAAGAGAAACGCACATTATGTGGTTGTTATACTGCAGACATGGCTACTCGAAGAAATAGTATCAAACTAGTGTTATCTCCGTGGAGTTGCGCCCCGGGTTAATTAGAAAGATATTTAATTTAAAAATAATATCTATTCAAAAAGTTTCAATTTAATGAGATTGTTATTATGACATCCTTCGGTTGTGGAAGTGTAACAAAAAACCCACAATCCTAGCTAATGGTACTGGTCGAGAAAAAAATCGTGTAGACAAAGCCATATATATAATGAGAAAATCTAGAGGTAGCATTACATACAACTTTTATTAAAAACAACACATGACAGTTTATATAAAACATCTTACAACTGCAAGAAGATTTTTTTTAAAAAAAAGACAGTGATAATAGTAAAGAAAACAACATATACAAATCCTATACTATTTGTAATTTAGACATGTTTGAAGTTAATCATAACCAAACAAGCAGTATATAATAGTCGTATTTTTTTTGGATGATATTGATTAAAAATTGGCTATTAATCATAGAAAAATAATAAACTATGTAGTATTAAATTACCAACTAGTAAGGTAGCAAATTTTAAAAAACTATTCATTACTGACTGAAAATGATAATAAACATAAACTAGGTGATAGTGGTACTGATACCGTGATACAACCAACAAAGTGGCCATAAAAATCTAGTAAGCAAAGAAATTGTTTGCTGTGGAGATCTTGATCCCTTCAGTACTCAACTCTCACTCCAACATTGCTTTAACGTAAGGATTGATCTATAATATGATCAAAGGCAAACTTTTCCTTCCCGCACCATAACTTTAACAATACTAGAGTATAAAATATAATGAAGGCCAAAGTTTCACACGCAGTTGGTTGATTATTAGAGTTGTGACAGTTAATTGAAGTCTGAAACACTTTGCAATATACCAGCGAAAAAGGGAAAATTGCACTCTTTTCTTCTTTTGGATCAGCACTTACACTTTACAGAGACAAACTTATCTCTCAAGCTCAACTAAATGTCCATGTAATCCGCTAGTTATTGGGCCACCAAATCATTCTAATCTGTAACTGGGAGATACTAATGTGAATGTGACAACAATGAGTTTGGCTTCTATATTCTTTTTTCCATAAATGCTACCACTAAAGCTCTATTTTTTCCACCATACAATCATCATCGTTGTCACGTACACATCAATTAAACTATAATCCACTTCCACTCGGTGAGGCTCCCTGAGATCCTACAGAATATGATGAGAATAAGAAACTTCAATTTGAAGCAAAGAGTCACACGTAGTTCGCACAAAAAGCAAACAAACAGAAGCGTGACACACATTGAAGTTGAAAAGAAAAAATAGAATAAGAAACAAAAAAAAAAAAAGACAAAGTGAAGATGGAAGAGAGAAGAGCATTCCTGGCTTCTTCCATTTGAGGACACAGCTGCTAGCTAGTTCCTTTGTCAACATCGACAAACCATCCCATGACAGAAGGATTTGTTGGTAATTAAAACTTGAGTCACAATGTCACATTGACAGTTCCTGATAGCAACTTAGGAGCTGCAATGAGTTGAATTTAAGATAAGACATGTCTCAAGAGTCAGAGAGTACACTATTCATGCTTCAACACTCACCATTCATCTCTCCACAAAAAGTACGTTTTCGGAGTCTCTTTCTTATTGTCTCATCACCATTTAGTCATTTACCCAACTCACTGTACCTTTGCTTCTACTTTCTCTCTCTTTTTCTGGAGTTTGTTCACTTGCTGTGATGTGAAGCCTTTGGTTCCTTCTCATCGCAAAGTTTTCAATTTTGTCACTTGCACTATATTGGGTTGAAAGTAAGTTTGCATTGTCAGTGCCAATTTGAAGGTTAAAAGAAAAAAGTGGAAGAAAAGGTTTCAATGGAAACTGGTTCGAGCTCAGAATCCTTGGACATGAGCAAGGCTTTGAGGAGTGGCAATGGCAAGAGACATGGTCCTAGTGTTGTGAAAGTTGACCCCTTTGTGCCAAGAAGTGATCACAATCCGAAGGAGTTAAGGTCATGGGCCAAGAGAACAGGGTTTGTGTCTGATTACTCTGGTGAAGCTGCGACTAGTGCCAGTGAGAAGTTTGATAGTGTTGGTTTTGATGTGGAGAAGGGTTTTGATGATCAGAGAGGAGAAGGGTCCTCTCCCAAGATAGAGATTGATCCGGTTCTTGGGGTGGCGAGGCCTAATAGGGACAATGAGATTGAACCAGATTCTAGGTGGATGCATGGAGCCGTGAAGGGTGAGAATGGCAGAGTTTCAAGGCCAAAGGATGCGCCAGATGGTGCAGTGAGGAGTCAAAACAAGAGGAGGGGAAATGGGGATGAGCCTGCTTTGGCTTTGGCTTTGGCTGCTGATCATGACAAGAAAGTTGACTTCAGAGGGAACAGTGATGCTAATGGGATGGTGAATTTAAATTGGGATAGAATTGGCCATGGAGCCTCTGCAGTTGCTCCTGTGCCGGATCAAAAGAAGGAGGAGGATGGTGTAGTTGATGGAGATATTAAGGTTAACCTGTTTCCTGAGGGGGAGGAACGTTCTCATAGAGGGTGGCAAGGACCATCTGGCTTGAAGTATGGTCTCACAGAAAATCCGAGTCTTGGTCAGTTTAAATTCATTCTTCTATTTCTCACTTTTCTTGGTTATTATCAGCATAACAGTTAGAATGTCAGTTTTGGATAGTTCTGAAAATAGTGTGGTTAAGTAGCTAAATCCTTTGTCTCTAACTTGCTAAAAAAGATTTAGTGCTATCTATCTTTGACTTACATCTTAGCATCTTCAATTGCAGTACCTCTTATATATTACAGCTTGCAGCACTACTTATCATTGGCTGGCTCACTAGTATTAATCCCATTAATCATGGCACCAGCCATGGGTGGATCGGATGTAAGCATGTGCTGTTATGTAATGGTTGATGCTCTTATTGTGCCCTAGGAAAATTTATGTCTTTAAATTTTCAATATTCATGAGTATTCACTGTGACATAAATGATGACAGAAGGATACTGCTGATGTAATTTCTACAATGCTGTTTCTTTCTGGCATCACAACAATACTGCATTCCTACTTTGGTACCAGACTGCCTTTAGTTCAAGGGAGCTCATTTGTGTATTTGGCACCGGCATTACTTATCATAAATGCTAAAGAATTTCGAAATCTTACAGAACATGTAAGTTCACTGACAACAGATAATGTTAATTCATTGCTCTTAAGCTCTTTCAGGCTTATGTAACTACATCAAGTAAGCTAAATCTGGGTTAAACTATTTGCATTTTAAAATAATACCACTTTTGATACAAATGGTAGTACCTGTTTAACTTCCATAGTCGCGGTGTTTAAGCTTATAAATGTTTGAATAACCAGAATAGTTTTTCCTTTCCACTTCTTTCTACTTTGATGGATCTTCTATCAGAATTCTTTTTGTTAGTTTGTTATCAACTAGTGAAGAGAATTGTTCCTATTTTGCATATTAATATTAATACCTGCTTCTAACTGCAGAAATTTAGGCACATCATGAGGGAACTCCAAGGAGCTATAATTGTTGGTTCAATGTTCCAATTTATGCTGGGATTTAGTGGTTTAATGTCTCTTCTTCTCAGGTAACAAGAATCGGCATGTGATCTTTCTAGTGTTCACTACATCTCAGTAAACTTCTGGTGGGAAAGAAATGTGCTTCATCTTTTCATGTTGAATTTAGTAAATTTCTTTTCTTTGTTAGTTCGTTAATATGTTACCTTGATAAGTATGAAAATATACACAAAGTTTACACGTCCAGAAAAGAATAAATTAGAAAGAGAATGAGCCTTTCATCTGCAATTTAAAGCACACAATCTGGCTGGATTTCATATTGGTGAATGAGTTGAACAGAAAACTACTGAAATATTATCAAAAGAAAGTTGTTAAGACTTAAGTGTAATGTGTTAATGCTTTACAATTTTGCATGTTATAGGGTAATCAACCCCATTGTGGTGGCTCCAACTGTTGCTGCCGTAGGTTTAGCATTCTTCAGCTATGGCTTTCCACAAGCTGGCACTTGCATGGAAATTAGCATTCCACAGATAGCATTGATTATAATGTTCTCACTGGTGAGTCCTGAATCAAGCATTTCAAGCAGCACTGATATAGGATATTTGGTATTCGAAAGTGCTTTCAAATGGCTGTAAAGTTACTGCTTGTCATATTAAAAGGGCTCTCTATCATGAATAAGCCATGGCATTTGGACTTTTTATTAGATGATTTCAGTAGTTTTCTGACACTCATATCGTTGTTTCTTTTTTCTTATTTGAAGCATCTTCGAGGAATATCTATATTTGGACATCACATATTTCGAATTTATGCAGTAAGTATCTCCAATTAAGATGTTATTGTTTGATTTCAATTTTTTGAGATGTAGCACTCATTATATCTAATTATCTATGTGATTAGTTTTAGGAAAAATCAGAGAAATGTGTACTTCATTATTTGATGTGTGTGGTTGATGAGAGTACTAAGTTTTCCTTAATTAAATGTGGATATACTAACAAATTCTGTTAACACACTACAGGTTCCCCTGAGTGCTGCAATAATTTGGATATACGCATCATTTTTAACGGCCGGGGGAGCATACAACTACAAAGGATGCAATCCCAATATCCCAAGTTCAAATATTTTGACTGATGCATGCAGAAAGCATGCATATACCATGAAGCACTGCAGGACTGATATATCCAATGCATTGTCAACTTCTGCATGGTTCAGAATTCCTTACCCATTGCAGTGGGGTTTTCCTGTTTTCCATCTTAGGACTTGCATAATCATGGCCACAGTGTCACTGGTTGCCTCTGTGGATTCAGTAAGCCCATTACCTAAATGCTTGCTTTGAAAGTGCAAAATATAATCTACTTTGACTGGGAAATTCACAAACATTAAAGATATGAGTTTGGGAAAGCTCAAGCACCTTCTGAATACGAGGGACTTTCTTAGATTTAAATGCATGTTATTTGTTATGAATGTACTACGACCCCTTTCAAACCTTAGGATAAATTTTCATGTTGAAAGCAAGGATCAACCATGAATCACAGATGAAGCCACAATTGTAACTATATGAATGGTATTTTACTTTTTATTTCCAGGTTGGAACTTATCACACGTCTTCTCTGCGAGTTAATTTGAGACCTCCAACACCAGGAGTTGTGAGCCGAGGAATCGCATTGGAAGGTTTCTGTAGTGTATTGGCTGGCCTTTGGGGTTCAGGTACTGGCTCAACAACTCTGACAGAAAATGTGCACGCAATTGACACCACAAAGGTGGCAAGTCGGAGGGTAGTGCAACTTGGAGCAACTTTCATGATCCTGTTCTCATTGTTGGGTAAAGCAGCAAAACTCAGTGACAAATACCATGATATCCAAATTATTAAATAACTGTCTTACCTCATGCTTGACTAAAGTCTGGATATTTTTGTACACATGTTGATTGTTGTCATGTCGAATTCATGTTACAACACACCATTGTGGTTTCATCATCTTTGCCGTTTTATTTTGTAGGAAAAGTGGGTGCTCTTCTTGCTTCTATTCCACAGGCCTTGGCAGCTTCTGTATTGTGTTTCATGTGGGCTCTTATTGCAGCATTGGGCTTGTCAACCTTACAGTATGGTCAATCAGCCAGCTTTAGGAATATAACAATAGTTGGCATTTCATTGTTCCTTGGTCTATCCATCCCTGCCTATTTTCAGCAATACCAGCCTGAATCTAGTCTCATTCTGCCCAGTTATCTGGTTCCTTATGGGGCGGCATCTGGTGGACCCTTTCATTCAGGCATTAAACAAGTAAGCACTTAATGTTACATACTTATCATCATCCAAGACAATTATATGCATGTGTTAGCAACTTTCTTTCTTGAAGATTAGTTTAATCACTTTTAGCTGTGCCAAATGTTTCAGCTTGATTTTGCAATCAATGCTATTGTGTCCTTAAACATGGTGGTTACACTGTTGGTGGCATTCATACTAGACAACACTGTGCCAGGGGGCGCACAAGAAAGAGGGGTGTATACATGGTCCCAAGCTGAAGATATGGCCACTGACCTCTCACTGGCATCTGCATATTCTCTGCCAAGGAAAGTTGCTAGGTGCTTCTGTTGGGCAAAATGTTTGGGAGTCTGAATACAAGGTTCTCTCTGATTTCTTTTGCTCATGGCAATATTCACTGCTGATTGTCTATTAACTTTTCTTCTCTTATGGGAACCAGCTTAGGGGAGAAAAACTAAAGCAGAAGAAAGTCATAGCTTGAAGCATAGAAAATATTGCAGCTCATGAAGAATAAAGATAAAGCATACATTAATTTAGCTACATATACTCTAAACAGGAGATGGCTTTGCTCCTCTAATTTTGCATGAGAAATTACCCAACTGCTTTCACATAGGACAAATTGTGAAGCGAAGCTATCCAAAAGAAGAAATTTATTATACCTTTACATTTATAAGTTTTTGTGTTAATAATTCATTTTTGTAATTCTAGTTTGATATTTGGAATTGTAATTAAATCACTGACAATGTTTAGGGTGACCAGAAAATCACTAATGAAAAAAGAACGCAACAAATTAAGAACTTTAAAATTCGAATCAATAATTTTTATTCTTTTGAGATAGACAAGAAACTCACATAGTACCTATTAACGAAAGAAACATTAAAAAAAAAAATCGAAATCATAATATTGCATGAACAAAAGGTCAATTAAGTAAGTCAATTTCATTGCATATAAACTCAAATTAATTTTTTTTTCTTATTTTTATGGTAAAAGTATACTGTTTTACAGTCCATTAACTCTAGCTAATAGCTATTACATAATAATAATAATAAATAAAAATACAAAATAGTGCCCTCCCAAGATTTGATAACCCATCAAAGGGTATGTCACTTGTCACCTAATTTGCAAATGTAGGTACTTTCAATTATTATTTTACAATATTATCATCATCTTAATTAAGCATCATAATTTATTACTTCCTCCTTTAAATATAATTTTGATATATCACAAGTAAAAATTTCTCTACAAAAGAGGCATATTTCTAGAGTCCTGTCCATTAAGACCACCTATAGTCCTCCATCCATCCGTAGGGCTAGCAGCAATACTATCACTCTTTCCTCTGATCTCATTGAGTTCCTCCATGACCCTTGCAATGCTCATCATGTCTTCATTGGGCCCATTAGTCATGGACATGCACCTCATTGCTAAGTCCTCCACTTCTGTTGCCACATCCAGCGGCCATGTCACACCAGTCTCATCCAAAAAATCCTCTTTTTCCATTGCCATCCAATTCCTTCTTCCAGTCAAAATTTGCATCAATAAGACCCCTAAGTCCTTAATCTCTGGCCCAACATTGCATTCCTCACCACACCCATTAAGCCCAAATCCTGTAATCTTTGCAACAAGATTGTTATCAAGGAGGATATCGGATGGGTTTATGTGACAATGAATGGTGGACCTGAACTGGGCTACATTTAGAAAACCAAGGCCCGAGCAAACTTCTATGGCTATCCTGATACGATCTTGCCACATTAAGGCCTGGCTTCGTCTCCTACAAAATAGAATGTCTCCCAAGCTACCATTGTGCATGTATTCCAATACTATACATTTGGGCTCAGAGCAGAAGCCCAACATAGCTACCAGATGAGGTTGCCGAATACCACCAAGAAGCATCACCTGAAAATATTTGAATTTCAGCTTCAGTGAAAATTCTCGAAAAAACTGAAACAAAATAAAATTCATAGATTAAATAAATTTCCAAAGCCCATGTTTTTATTCTCTAAAATTTTGTTACCAAACAATAGAATAAAGGTTAATATAGTTTAGATTTGTTTTCATTTTTGAAGTATGAAATATAAACTACCATTTCTCTAAGTTATCAACCTTCAGACCAAAAAAAAGATGTTTTAGTGTATTAACAAGCTTATCATCATGTTCAACCAATTAGTTGGAGCTTCATTGCAACATTTCACGTCAGTTTTTAAGTTAATTGATGATTATTTTTTTAAATAGAAGTTGCATTATTTGAACCATTTTCTATCTGGACACCCTGGAGCCTTCGACAACTAAAGAGGAAGAAGAAGAAGAAAGGTGTTAGGAAAATATACCATTTCCTCTCCTTGAGAATCACCCTAAATAGAGAAATAAAATAGGAACACAACCACAACACAATAATTTAACGTGGAAAACTCTAAAACCGGAGAAAAACCACGGCCGCTGTCAAAAAGACAACCAAAGAATAACACTATGTGAAAATTATTACAACACATAGACTTCACTCTCAAACACCCCATTGGCCCCCAATACACCCACACTCTCCAAAGTAAATATTTAAACTACATCTCACAACACTCTAAAACAAGAGTACAGAGAAAAGAAAGTCAGACACATGCTTTGAGTGTTTCCGACTGGTGCAAATTGAAATGAAAAACATAGGCTCATATATATAGCCTTGACAACCTCCTCTCATCCCAATTCTAAGCAATGTGAGACTTCTTCC